>QJNZ01000454.1:1540-27387 GCA_004155055.1 Monosporascus sp. CRB-8-3
CGGAAAACCCGGGGGCCCACCCCCCCCCCCCCTCGTAGGGTTGAGGACCGTTGGCAGATATCACCATACCTTAAATATAATAATAGCACCCGCCAAGGCTGCTTACGGTAGGTACCAGATATATACACGTTGGCATTCCATCTTATCCGGCGGGATTAGAGTTCTCCAGCAGCCGGCTGACCCTGGGGGTGGGAGTTCTTTGGGGTGTTACCTGCCGGGTATGACTGAGAGTCCCTTTGGAACTGAGGAGGATGGGGACGCTCATTACCAATCCTGCAACCCAATTAAGGCACAGCTGAAGCCTTGCTTCCGTTACAGGAATGGGGTAGGGTAGGACTGGCGCTGGATGTCTCTTTCGGGGTAACCTGCTGAACCGGGACAGAGGAATGAAGGATGCGGCACGGCAGTGTTTGCGCAGAAAAACGCTCACTGCAAATGTTACCTGAGGGGAAGGCCCTCTTACCGAGACAGAATGCATCGCGGGCGTGGTCGAGCCGACTCAGCATGGGGCGACGTTGGGGGGGCATGCTCTGTCGGACCCAATCCAAATGCCTGCAATGAGCGATGTAAAGAATAGGTCCGAGCAGTGACAAGCCTACGGTATCAAACCTCTCTCGGTGATTTTGATGTGATACCGGGGTGCTAAAATTTTCTCGTCGAGATAACGGCCCGAGGGGAGAGCCCCAACTGAAGCCAATACCGGCTTAGCGTACCTAGCAAGGAGAGAAAAAGAAAAAAATAAATTGGGGGGAGATGTCTTTATAGGGCCGAAAAGGGTAGCATGGGACGTAGCATATGCGGGATTGCTGACACATCCGACAATCCTTACTAAGAGGCTCTCGCATGGGGACGCTGTAAATAGCCAGGAGAGCTTCTGAAGGGTTAAGGAGGGGAGGTTCTTTCAGAGGTGATCTATCGGGCAGCTCGGGTTCAGAAGTAAAAACCGTCTCCCCAGAAACACGGTCCCATGAAACGCTTTGATCACTTCTTCAACTTCCATGCCTGCCACGCGGCGATGTTTCGTCGCCTTAAGAGGAAAGGGGGGGTGTGTGGATTGAAATGATCCACTTGAGCTATGCTACAAGGTTGACTGTGGGGAATCGATCCCATCGCTTTGGGAACTGTCAACTTCGGTCCACATGGAAAAAATGAGCCCGTCTCACTAGTTGAAACGCGGAAGACATAGCACTCAATGCCGGATATGTTTATCGGTCTAGACTCGCATGCTCGTAACGGCTGGAATAATGGGATTCCAGGTGCGAACAGCCAACGACTCTGGAGACCTCCCGTCAATGGCTACACCCGTCGTATGGATCCGTTATCACGGTATTTGTTGACCCGGATCCGAGGGCCCGCGCTCGCCTACTTCGTCCTATCTGTTTTTGTCTACGCATGTCTGATCTGCCCCTGATTCGCGCGCTGCACACGTTATCTCGCTAGTTCGCTACTGTGGCACCCGAACCGAGCAGAGTGCTCGAGTCCCAGCTCGGGGGGAAGGGCTCACGGGCTCTGGGTACCAGGCTTTGGGAGCCGACAAACCCCACTTCCCCTTCGTAACCCTCGGGCAGCACTCGGCAAGAGTACAAGATATCCCTAAATAGGCAATCTTCTAGACTTTCGGGGAGACTGGGGTTGGAAACCCGTAATTACCCAACATCCCTGTCAGAAGAACAAGACGCCCAGGCGCTTTCAAGAGTACTAACTAGAAGTTTCCGTCTTGACCGTGCCGGAAGAGCGTCCCGTACTTGGTATTCGTATTGTTCAAGGATTAGTCATAGCAGATGTGAATATAAAGTTTGCTACGAGGCACCAGCCACGGCGCGCTCGATTAATAGGTAATCACATTCGACCCGTTTTCCATGGTTGCTCATCGTACCGCGTCTTCTAGGACACGAACGCGCCCTTGCAGCGGCAGCTACAAACGCGCAAATAGGCACCGGGTGACATCCACCCATTTTGTAGGATGACTGGATGGGAGGATCACTTGGCAACAGGCGCGAAGGAGTTGGCGCGAAGGAGTTGACGCGCCGATTGTGCATCTTCCGCTTAGGTGTTTATTCCTATGGCTGTTATCATGTCATGGCCCCCGCGCCACTCCCTTGAGATAGGCAGGCCGCAGTAGGGCATGTAGGGCCGCACATCCTGACTCACGAGTGGCATCCCGCGCGCCCGTAGCAAACTGGGCCCATCTGATCATGCCTTGCTGGGGCGGGCTGCTGAGAGTCAGTGGCTTTCTGCCGCAAACCCCCAAATGCTGCCCGGACAACATCGTGAGGATGACTGAGTGAGGCATTGGTCACCTAGCACACCAAGTGGAAATTGAGTCAACCACAATGTGCCCTGTGTACTACGGCTACTGACTCGCGGCCCATCCATGGGGATCCCATGGGGAAGCAAAGCCACCTGGCGATGCGGTGTTTTATTGGTGGTGTTAGTGGTAGTATTGTATTACACAGCCGTCTTACGTGGGTTGTCTTGAGGTGAATCATGACGGGGTCGGCGCAGGCAGCAAGGAGCCCAAATATCTTGCAAAGAAGTGTAATAGTAGAAACCTAAAGGATAGGTTGTCAAACGAGACACCAACCGTAATGGTGTCTCGATGCGAGCCAAGGTCATCTTGAAAGGCGAAAACAAGGAAAAAGAAGAGAGCCACCATCACGGGCGGTGTCCAACTGTGCAGCTTCGAATATGAGTCAGAATGCGGTGGCCATCAATAGTACCGTAAGAGCGTAAAAAATTGATTGAGGGTCTCGTAGCAGCGGCAGATGCGCAGCTAAAATAAAACAAGATCCCACCTATGCGATGCAGATGCGCTGTACTGAGAGGGCGCACAGGCGGTCAGGACGAGGGAGCCCTCGCGATTGGCCCAGAAGTGCGCAAAGTGCGGTCAAACGACGATAGCGTTGTCCGAAGGTGGCCACCGAACCGCACATTCGTGAAGTGTTGCCCACATAACCAGCCTGGCACCTCTACGATTGATATGCAAGCGGCGGATAGTGAAAGTGAATCAATTACCGGAAAGCTCGATGGTCGTCGTCGTCGCCGCTGTCGGGGAGCGCAGTCCGTCGGTCAGGAATATGCGACAGACCTGTCGCATCCCAGATTATCCGGCTACGAATGCGTACATGCGTATGTCGGATATTGGGAAGAATAAGAATGTATAGCAAACGGAATTTAGCTACACGACTAGGTACTTACGTGCACACCTACACCTTCACCTGGTCGATTTACGTAGTTGCGCAGCCAGCGTGGATCCAGTATTGTACTCGCAAATGATGAAAGGTTAATGAGTGTGTGCGCTGCCCGAAATTTCCAATACCGAGCAAGCCCGAGCGCCCTCCCAATAGTCTAGAGAACGCGGGGAAGTGAACCGGTCGGATGCCAACCCAACAACAAGCGAAAAACAGGCCCTTGGCAATCCTGCTTTTCACATTTCTAATTTCTTGCTGCGCGCCCATCCCACAACCATTCGCAAAATAGCATCGCGGATTATTGATATCTAATAACTAAGGGGTGTGTGGCGCCGAGACGCTACCTAGAACGTACGGACCAGCGTCTAGCATCTCGGAAATTTGGGCTTGCGACGCTGGAATGAAAGGAGGAGAGGGGTGCAACAAGTTGCGCCCGCACGCAATAATACCCGACAAATCCGGAATAACGAGTAGTGGTGTATACAAGAAAGCCCAGATCCCAAACACCCAACAACATACCTAAAATGCTAGTAAGTATTACCGGTGGTACCTATTTTCAACGTTACTGCGGCTTACTGTACGTATGTAAGCAAAGCCTGGCATCCTTCTACTCAGCCCGCAACCGTTGGAACAGGATCCCGACTGTCGATGACTCCCTTCCTTGCCCTTTTCTTTCGCGAGCTGCCCGTCGCGGCTGGTCAGTCGGGGTCAACTCGGGTTAGCGGTCACCACATACGTAGGTAGGGTAGATAAGCAAAAGGACTGTAGGGCTGGAGCCAGTCTGACGCCGTTTGGGGGGGCGCAAAGATGGGAGAGGATCATCGGTATCTATTCCCGGGCAGCTCGCTGCGAGGCTTCTCGGCCCTCCCTGCTCTGTTGGCTGGTGGGGAGGTGGGAGTGGAGTGGTTACAACAGATAAAATTCCAGGCCACGGGGAGGAAGAATGGACGGAAAACCAAAAGGGGGTGTGTAGATTAACCGTAACCATAGCTCGACTCTTTGACCTTTTCCCTCTTCTTCGCTGTTTGATGATGATCTGTGGCCCGGTTGATTGGATGACAGGGCTCGGGGAATGCTGCTGACTCCGTCCTCGTGAGGCGGTCTAGGCTGATTATCCGCCCACCCCCCTTCCCCTGTCGAAGCAGCGGTCAAACCGCCAATTGTACCGGGCGTGGGGGAAGCTAGGAACTCGATACCGAGTAACCCCCGTAGCCGTGGCTTACCCTATCCGAGGGTTGAGATGATTCATTCTCGCGCCGGTATATATTTGTTCTCATGCCTCGCCATGCGATCGTTCACGGCCCCCCCTCCCTGCTTCCCCAGGAAAATACACCATAGCAAACTGGCCTCGTTAGTTCGACGTGAGCTTAGTACGAATTACATACGAGATACCCCTACTAACGAACTATCGCCGCGAAGAACCCCTGAGATTTATTTGCACCTACGCGCACCTACGGTCAACGACTGTGCCACGAAAGAGAAGTCTTCGTTTTCATACCACAACATCACATCCGACGCAGCAAGAGTATTCGAACCGTCGCCAATAAACCCACAATGTACGGCTCCTACGGGTCATACAGCTCGATGAGCTCCGTCACCCAACCGATGGACATCGGCTCCGGCAGCTACCTGTCGCGGAGCGCGTCTTCGTCCTACCACCAGTCGAGTTGCGCCTACCCGTCGTGGCCACAGCGCGCATCCCTGATGAGCTCCTCGCCCGAGGAGGAGCGCGCCTCCTCGTACCTCTCGGACGACGACCTGCTGATCTGCGATGTGGCGGCGGAGGAGGACGGGCAGACCATCTCGGGTTCCAGCAGCAACGCGTCGGCGTCCCCGTTCATCACGGAGCAGGAGATGCTCGAGATGCAGCACCAGCAGATGGCGCTGCAGCGCGAGGCCATCCGGTTGCTGGTCGTCAACGAGCGGGACCGCCGGCGCCAGGCCTTCAAGAAGAGCCGCGCGCGCACATCGCAGTCGAAGAAGAGCCCCAAGCCTAAGAAGGGCGACATGGCCCCCATCACCGAGGCCGGCGCCGAGTGAACACAAGGAGTTACGAGGTCACGACTTAATGAAATGGTGAGTCACTCTGAATATGCTATGGGCCTCGGCCAATGACCAGCGCACTGACTGTTACCACAGCAATGTACTGCTTTTTGTTTTATTTTTACAATGATATCCGATGATACCCCCCCATATGAGTAATAGTGTTATTCATAATGAGGAACACCACCGCCTCGCTCGAGGGGGCACCGAACCATCGCGAAGCGCGCTCATAGGCGAACGCTGCGATAGAGTGCCGCGTCTTCCGACGACACAGGCGAGACGTGCAGATGAGTCAAACCATTGCGTGGCGTTTCTAGACGCCACAGGGACTTGGTTGTTGTGGTGCATGCCACACCGCCGAGCTGCATGGAAACTCTGGGACTTGCTCCGGCAACGAGGATTGGCTGCCTATCCCGGCCCGCCTCCAGATTGCCTCTATCGGTAGCGCCGTGGTGATACGCCGACGTGATGTGTGGTGATTACAGGATACGGCGCACCGAGGGACGTGTTAGGGGTTTAGGTCAGGGAGATTTTTGTTGAAGTAACGTGTTAGGGTCTGTGTGCATGTATCTGTGGTATGTGTGTGTGTGATGTGAGGGCTAGGCGATGGGCGAATTAGGTCGCTGGTGTCGGAAGCTTTTTGCCATTGGCCGGGAATGTCTGGGAGGCCCGCATCGAAATTCTCCGCATAGCCCCCCACTGGTTGGGGGTGGCTGTTTGTGGTTGTGGACTGTAAGGTGTGATTGAGGCGACGGAAAAGAGCCATGGCGGTGACGAGGCGCCGCCATGTTCTGGATAGGAGTTGTGCAGCATCGAATTGAAACTTAATATCGATATATCATCAAGAGTCTTTTCAAGCGGAAAACCTGTGTGACAATGGCAGGACCAGAGTACATGACATGCTGGGAAATGGATAGTCCCCTCGGGGCCGGCATTCTACGGGATATCGGAAACGACAGGAACGCACCGCCGCGAGTGCTTCACAATGTCCAAACCTAGCAGGGTAATCGTATAGGGCACATTGGGGCAGAAGTGGAAGATCTTCACGTTCACTTGATAACTTGGCACTGCCAGGTAAAGCGAGATTGGCCACGTAGGATCTGGCAGGTGTGCAAAGTCGATGGGACCTTTTGCGAAGACAGGGGATATCCAGTTAAGCTGATCACCGAGGTTTTTTCTAGATCTAGTGCGGCTGACCCAGTTAGGTGATGTGACCGGCAGCCCTTATCACACCTTCTTACCCCTTCCGATAGTGGGTCGGCGATAACGGAAAGGAGTTATTGTGACGACATAATTAGGGCTGTGATAGCTACCTAGTGGTGTCGATAATTCCGAGGGTGTCGGCGCGTGGTGTCCTTTGCTTGTGACGGCAAGGGATTTCGAGGGATTTCTACGCAGCCCAAGGAATATTCGGGCATCGGGTGGGGGGCGCTTGAGGATGTGACTTGCATCACATGGTCGACGGACGTTGATGGGCAATACGTGTGTTGAAGAGTTGGCACCAGGAGTTTAAGTTAGGTAGGCAGACACGTAGTGCGAGATTAGGAATTACGGCCTCTAGTTTCTCTCGCGAAATTGGCGCCCAATAAATATCTATCCGCCTTGTGTTGGCTTGCCTACCTCTGATTTGTCAACGGCGAAGGCATCTCTGGCTTTGGTTGGACGGATAGCCATAACCGACGGCCCCAGACGAGACCATGCCCGGTGACTGACCAACTTGCTCGGTGAGGCCGCTTGTTTATCTACATGCTTTGTAGTTGGAATGGAATGCCCTACTCGTCTCTTGCCGCCGGACTCTGCCTCTCGGGAATACCAACAGTGAAAGTCTACCAGCTCGAGCCAGCCGCCTCAGTGCTTGAAAAGCCATGCCAGCTATGTTGCTTTTTACAAAGGGGAAGTTCGAGGGCATCAAGTGATATATTAATTTCGTACCTCACATCTTACGCTGCCAGGGTTAACGGGGTAGCGCTCTCCTGATGAGCTCGAGATTAGAGTCGATAATCAGATCAGCTAATTTCGGCACCGGGATCTGGTTCTTTTCCGAAGGCATAAAAGCCTGAGATATTTGCGTCTAGTATCACGCTCACCGTCTCTTCTGAGTAGATGTGCTAGGGAGATTGGCTGACAGGACGGGATGAAAACGAGACGGGAAGTGGAGACGAGATAACTGAATGACTGTTATTGGTAGGCAGGCTAGTGTTAGGTTGTTAGGTGTATTCCAGTTATACACTAAAACATCTCACGCTTCTACAAGATCCGGAGTATGCTAGAAGTTTAGGCATCGTACGGGGTTGGAGATGTCGCCATTGTAACCTCGCTATAATCGTCTGTCACATAGGTATGGACCATATCGCCCGTTGCGGAACTAGAACCAACATTCTTCTTCCACTAGGACGGCTGTTTCGCTGTAGGAATCACGGCTCTGGCAGAAGGTGCGCAAGGGTGCATCCATCTATGTATGTAGGTATATCCATCATATAGTTTGAATACTTGTATTTGCTGCCATCACCGAAGTAAAGAATCAATCGGCAGTTCTGGTCTGGGGAGAAGGTGATCTGACGAATCATATATCGCGAACCATGATGATATGCAACTTAGTATGGTTACGATGATGTGCGGGCAGAATGTTCGAAAGCAGAGTAATAATTACGCATAACATCGGTTACAAGGTGCGGCGGTATGTGGTATGTGGTCCGGGCCTGTTGTTAAGCTTTTAAAGTTGCGGGTTGGGGATGGATTCAGGGGACGGTCGTGGGGCATGGTTCGGCTCGTGCGCACGAGCCGTCTCGGTTTTAGCCCCCGCAGGAACACACGCAGGAGCAAGGTTCATCAGACTTGTTGCTCCCGAGCGTTCCCGCACCCGCCCGCCGTCTTGCTTGCATCTTGCTTGCATGTCAATCGCGCCGGCGGTCAATCGACACAGGCCATGGAATCAAGCAAGGAAGCGGTCTAGGGTAGCTCAGAGCTCAGGCCTCACATTGACCCCGCAACCCAAAAGTGATTTATTAGAATACCTAACCTCGACTGTATTTTATTAATCGCATTACCCTTTGTTATGTTGAAGATCCAAGAGTGCAGTTACAGGCTCGCAAGGTGCCGTCGCAGGTAGGTACACACAGTAGCATTGGTTATTTCGTATTTCTGCGTCCGTGCCGCAAGACTGCATCTCTGTGGTCTACGGTGGTATATATTCAGCGTAGCGTGCAGTGGTTGCATTTCGACGTGTTACAGGTCGTTGGGGGCTAGACTAAAGGTCGAGTCGCCGAGGACGTTTGTGGCCGAATCGCCACAGACCGGTGACGCGATAACACGAAGTGAGTACGAGCAGGTGCCTTAAGAGCGGCTCCCCGGGACCGATGACGGAGTACAGTACCGAGCGTTTGGGCAACGAGATCCGGAAGAGAGCAAAATGGTTGCAGATTTGCACCTTGCTCGTGGTAAGACAACATGACGGGGCTACCTACCTCTATGCAAGGGGCAAAGAGTCGCCTTTTTCGAATGGGGATGGGTTTTGATGGTGTGGACACCATTTCGCGCCAACATTACCTACAGCAGTATATACATATACATACTAGCACGTACATCTTACAGATCCGTACACGACATCTCATCGTGGTGGATGACAGCGGCCGCGGGGTATGGCCTGAGCTGTACGTACCTAAAGTCGCACATCGCACGGGGATACCAACATCATCAATTAATCATCTTGCAACTCCAGGAAGCTGGCATCCCGGAGAATACGGCGTTGATGAAGTATGTCGAGATGGGTTGATTGTCTGCGTGGCTGGGAAGAAACCTCGTCTTATATAATATATATAGCAGATTAGATTTGCGTCGTAGCGATTGTGGGGATTGCAAGAGATTGATGGCAATCTGATGCTACCTCTATATAGCCAGGTAGGTAATCTCGACGGCGTTGGTGCTTTGACTCCAGCCTTCTTTTGAGCTACCTGCCTGCGGTTTGCCCCAAACTAATTAATTTGCTGCAAATCCCAAGCCGTCTTGCTGTGCATGAAAGCCGAGAACGTCCAACTGCTATGATCACACTGACAACACATGCAGATAACTCTACATACATTGCAGCGTCGTAACGATCGGATGAGTTTCGCAAAGGGTAAAACCGGGGTAACACTGCTGTTAGATTGCTGTCAATGCTCTACTCTTCTCAGACACGCACGACGACATGATCCGGGGTTTATCGAAACTTGGGTCGCCCGGGAGCAATGCCCGATCGTCGCCAGATGCGGTTTTCGGCTTCCCCTCTTGTATTTGCCAGGCTTGGTTCGTCTTGTCAGTCTTGCTATCTACAGGGCCATACCCAATATAGCTTCTCTAAGCTTCCAAGGTCGGGCCGGTGAGGAGTATGACGAGGATACTATGACGTCTGGGTAAGATCTAATGCGTGTGCAGTAAGTAGTCGTCTTGGGACACCGTCTCCTCGCATCCCGGTGCTGGTCTATCACTTCAGCTCGTAGAGCTCTGTCCGGAACAAATACTACCCCCCCGGTCATATCGAGACGACTATAACATCGAGCACGACGCCTTCTGCTCCGAAATCGTTCGCATCTAAACTGACTACTTCCCTGCCTACCTTCATTACTAATCGATCTCTGACCAGTCCCATCCGCTGGGTAACGTAGACGACATGTCGGTACCCATCGGTGAGCACGGAACCCGCCATGTCGTCGAGTTCTTTGGTGGGGTAATGCATGTTGCGTATGCATGCGACGATAGTCGTTGTATTTGGGCAAGCCCTGGAAAAATCTCTGGGTGGTATTGGACAATTGAGGAATGGGGGGAAAGAAGAGAAGAAGTTGAAAATTATAGACTGCATTTACTTGACATGCATGTCGTTGAGTGCAACCTCCACTGTACTCAAGGGTCGAGGGACCGCCGACCCTGGCAGGTCGTAAACCAATGAGATACGCCGTCACATTCTTTTTCCGGAGGAACATTGAATTCACGGCTCCTGTTTTTAAAAGCGACAGTCGTTTATTCCAACAATCGTGATATAGCATATGCATGCCTCGAGTATGGAAAACATTCGATCCGGAATGCGCCAAAAATACTCGACTTGAGCAGTCGTTGCATTCCGGCTGACCCCCAAAATCCTGCAGTCTGGACCCTGGACTCTAGATCCCTCTGTTGCAACAAGATGACAGCGATGGGTATGTTTAAACGGGTTCAGTGAGGCTTAGCTCACGGCTAGTTTATGTCTCCATTTCTCCTCTCCTTTTTCTTTCCTTTGAAGAAATTTCAACTATCTATTCGGGTGGGTTCGAAATAGTAGTTAACCAGTCTCAAGCCTTGATGTTTTTGCTTGTGCTGAAAGAAAAGCCGGGGGCATGTCATTGTGGAGATATCGTCGATAGTCTTTGTAAGAGAATAAAGACCGTCCATTTAGCATGTCACTTTTGCCGCCGTGCCGAGTCTTGAGAGTTGCCTTTCGTCCAATCACCCCACATCTTCACACAAACCCCTGCCAAATGTCAGCCAATCCCCATCCGTAAGCGCCTCGTACCGCATCTTGCGCTACTGCGAGGGACGACATCCGGCACCAATCGCTTGACCCTTTCCCCCCCTATGAACCCGCACGTCTCTACCCAACCACGCTGCGATGTTCAGCCTTCTCCAATCTCACGAGTGAACCCGGGTCAACGGTCGATGATTCAGGAATGAGACTTCGCTAGCGCAAATGAGGGAACTGAACCGCCGTCCAGCCATTAATGCCATCGAACGAGCCATAGTCAGGCGAGCTGGTAGCCACTTTCCCCAGTTCCCCCCTCGCATTGAATGGATGACAATGGCATTGAAGCTCCAAGCACATGGTACATTGGGCAAGAGCTCAACCGCCAACTCATAGTGCTTTTTCAAAGTGTATGCTCGGAGAGAACCGCGGACACTTGCGACTCACCTTCTGATTTCCATCATGGAAGACGAGGCGGTAAAGCCCTTCGCGCGCAATCAAGGCATAGAGACGAGGGCTAGGTAGTCATGTGAAAGAATATCTGTTCAGTGGCCCTGTAGCCCCCAAACTTCTCTTCCCGTCTGCTCCGTTAAGCGATGTGGCCAAGCAGAACGGTATCGCTAGCAACCGAAACAGAGCCACAATGCACCAGTAGTATGTAGAGATGTGAGGCTAATTATATCATAAATATGGATGTACCTTCTGCTACCCCTGTACTTCCCTACTGCAAACGCCGGCCATTCACCTCATCCACAGTCCTCGCAGTTAATTCGATCACCTTTTGCTAACTGATCTATTCCCTGTCCATTCCGCATGGAATGGCTGATCACATCCCTGCCAGATACTGGGGCCACGCAGACCTTGGCTTAGCCGGACCGTATCCGCTCTGGAGTTGGCTGCTCGCCTTTATATTCGATTTCGGCCATTGACAGGTCAGAACAGCTTCCCTTTAGGCGCTGTGGTGCTCGATGGCCATATTCGACTTATTTGGTCTTTCGCACCCCCGAATTAGGTTGCATGGACTTTTCTTCGCTTCTTCGCATCGTGTCCATGCCATCTTTCCTGTCCTTGCATCTGATCCAGCCTGATTCCCAGAGAGATCTACTGCATACGAGAAGCGCCGACGCGGCTGGTCTGATCCAAATATAGTTACACCGCCACTAATGCAACCTACTTCCACGAGGCGATAACAGATTGCACGCTCATAGTGTAACCATCTCCATTGTCTCTGTTTCCGGTTCTCCCCCTTATTCTTTCCACTCGAGACTTCCCCTTCAACTGGATGCGAAATATACGCGAGGAAGCTGGAAAGGAGTGGTATTTCGAATCGCGCATACGAGCTAGGTCGCCTCCAAGGAATAAGCACACCGTCGCTCACCGAATCCCTCATCCTGGGCTGTAGTTCAGGCTCCGCTACTCTGGTACACCGATCGTGGGGAAATAGGGTCGTCCGGGAACGGGCAGCTTCAGCTGTTGTGTGTGATGTTAGGCCCCCGAACTGTGTAGCATCCCCCGCTTGGCTAGGTTCTTTGGGCATCTGTCTCGAGGAAACGTTCGCATGTCGAGGTGAGTTGTCTCCATGATTTCGGGGCGTAGGTCTTACCTATAAGAATCCCCGCCTCGTGTTTATAACCGGGCGGGTGTCGCGCCCTTCCTCGATGCGCTCTTTACTCACACGCCGAGCCAGCATATTGTCTCCACAATGTCGTCCTCAAGCCACCAACAAACGGTGTCTCGACATCGCAATGCTTCCATGAGCTCGTCTGGGAGGTCGTCGAGAAAAGAGAAGATGGCTGCAGAACCGAGGGACTTTACTTCACCCACCTCTCTGATCAGATATTTCGAGCCAACAGCTGCAACAGCTTCTATGTTCCTATATGCTCGTACGTGGATGATGATCCGCAGATATTGGGGGATGATATTAACAAATCGCAGAGGGCAATTCCGTAGTGGTTGCACACCATGACAGTTTAACGATTGAGAGGAGATTCTCACGCCATTCCGCCGAAGTACAGTTATTAGCTGTCGATACACAGAGCGAACTCGGGGCCGGAAGGCTGGTTGTCAGTTATGATGTGGATATGACCGCAATAGTTTGGGATTTGATGACTGGTGACGAGGTCGCTCGGTTTGCGTCATACGAAAACCTCACTTGCGCTGCGTGGATGCGAAATGGAAACGTCGCATTTGGTACGTCTTGTCCACTTCTAGATCTCGAAACCGGCATCTTCACTGACATCGTGGGTTAGGCAACAGCCAAGGAAACGTTATACTTTTTGAGCCGACGACCTCGGAGCATATATCTGCTAGGACCATTGACCAGATCGCAGTGACTGCACTCGCTCCCGCCGCAGATTGTAGAACCTTCGCGATCGGGTAGGTTATCGAACCCCCATGGATCCGGACACTATATTCGAAGGCCTCCTGTACTGACCCCTATCTAGGTATCAGAATGGTTCGCTCCTCATTGCAACCCTCCAACCCAGGTTCACCATCCTGCATAATCTAAGTACCTCGAGGGCACCCTCGCCCATTGCCACCCTTGCGTGGCATGCATCGTCTTCTCGCCAGAAATCAGACATGTTAGCTGTGCAGACCAACGACAGCGACCTCAGGGTCTGGAGCGTGGCAAAGTCATTTAACAGCGACGATCCCGCGAAGGTGGTACGGATTCTGAAAAAGACGGAAAATTACGTGAATGGTCCCAACTGGATGGCTTGGTCTAAGAACGGTCGCATAATCCAGTACTCTGAAGGGTAAGTTAACTCATACATGTCACTATGCGCGCGCTTAGCTGCATTGGCCCACTGATATGATCCGCCACAGGGAGACTATTTCATGGGATGTCCGAACAAAACATGTTACCTATGACAACATACCAACCCTTGAACATGTCCGCGGGCTCGCCGTGTACGGGGCCGGTGCGACCTTGTTTACCTTGGGGGCGAACAACACAGTGCAGCAGTTCGACCTCAACACGCCGTCGCTCATGGTTGCTAACGTCCAGCACCCTGCAAACCTTTTGCCACCATCGCCCCCCGTTTCCGTCGAAGAACAGCCGGAGCAGGGGGTGGTTATTATCGGCACCGAGTCGGACTCATCAGTGCCTGTCAGTAATGAGGTCTCGGAGAGCGACGACGACCACCTGTCGCCGTTTGCAAGGATCGCACGCGGCGTGGACGACCACGTGGACCCCTATGAACAGGATCGGTATGTGGCCGCTAGTCCGGTTTCCAGCAGAAGCCTGGCCTCTTCCACACTGTCCAAGTCCTCGGCTGGCTCGAGTACTCGAGGACGAGGCCGTTATCCGCCCTCGGTTTCGTCTCGAGGCATGACCGAGAACACGTACATCTCCGCCGGGTCGTCCCTGAGGCCGGCTGCCATGCCTCCCTATGGTGACAAGGATGCCTACTCAATCAGCAGCGTCAGCTCTACGTCCATTACCTCGTCTACTCGCTCATCCCGCCAACGTCCCTCGCGATTACGGAATGAAGTGTTGCGAAGTCCCGACGATTCAAAGGTCCACGATCTATTCAAGTTCACGAGAAGCCGTCTGCATGACGTTCCTTACAAGCGAGCGCCGTTGGTCGACCAGAGCCGTCTGACTAACGATGACCTTCGCCGCCAGATGCTGAGTATCATCTTTGGATGGAATGGGGAGATACAGGATCTTGTTCGGGATGAGATGGCAAGGCACCCTAGCGGTTCACCCGGCCGCATCCTCCTTGCTAAGTGGCTAGGGGATATCGACGCTGACGTGATGTCGGCGACGTCCGAGAATATGACTTCTTCTGACTGGATGTTGTTGGCTCTTAGCGGCATCGGCGGTACCGCATCGCAACATAAACTGGGTCGTGCATATGTACAGCGGCTCCTGGAGAACGGTGACGTGCATGCTGCAGTGACGATCATGATCGGGATGGGCGACCACAACGACGCTATTGAGATTTACGTCTCGCATAAGAGGTATATGGAAGCCCTCATTCTACTTTGCCTCTTCTTCCCTAGCGTCTGGGAGCGACAGGCCCAGATAATCAAGAAATGGGGAGAGTTCGCGGTTCAGCATGGCCAACAGCAACTAGCGATCCGGTGGTAAGTCCCAAACTATAATCGCCATCAGGAGTGCACATGCTAACATATCTTGATAGTTTTGCTTGCACTGGAATGGAGTCGACGGAGCCATGGACCTCTCCGTCAGCGGCACAAGTCTCCTTCCAGAGCATGAACCAGAGCATTCCGGAAATATTGAGCCCACCCCTCTCTCCTCCTGAGCTAAACCACGGACCGCAACGCAATCTTGCGAAGTCGTCGGCGCTGAGGCTCATTACTTCTTTCGGTGATACCGGCAAGAAGTCCAAATTCTTTGCGGCCGGTGACGGGGGTCAAACCCCCATCGCAGCCGGTGTGACACCAATAGCAGAATCCGCGGTTTCGCCTGGTGGTCATGACCCTAGCACCGCATTTATTCGGCCGTCGCAGCGCAGCGCCTTGAACACGCCGTCGTCCGCGAAACCGCCAACGGGATTTGGAAGACAACGTTTGCCATCGATAGGAGAGGTTCCGGCCGGCAACCCTCCTCGTGACCTAACAACGGGAAGTGATCTCCCTACACCCCCAACCGACGCTGTCCCTGATGTGACTCGACCTCAACACTCGCGTATGGCTTCTTCGGGCGAACAGTACTCCGTCGGCATCTCGCTTGGGAGAGCTGCAACCGCCAGTCCGAAGATGGTGAGAGACGGCGGCCGCATCAAAGAAGCTCCCCCACTGTCACCTTCACCAGAGTCGCTCCAAGCGCTTATGGAGCAGGGACGTAACAGCAGAAATGGCGCCCGAGAACGCAAGCCTGAAGGCATGGAACTTATGCTTCATCCACTAGATGCTGCAATGAACGGGGATGTAACTTCGCCTGAGCAGTCCGTCACATCCTCGGCCCGGTTTCACTGGCCCTCTCGTCGCCGAGGGCCTGGATCCGTCGCCGGCTCCGTGACGTCCAATTCGAGCGCGGGGCGCAGCCTTCGTGCCAATACCACAGGCGCCGGCGGCAGAAATGTGACTGACTATATACATAGCTTAGACGCTGCCCAGCACTACTCGAAGAAGCAGCGAAGTCGAGAAAGCAGCCGCAACCGTCCTGATGATCGCGTCGCGAGGACCCGTGATGACAGCCGATCCCGCAAGGGAGGAGCAAGAGAGGGTTCGGAGGACCGAGGCCGGTCAGTCGCCCGACAATGGACGCCGAAGCCAGCCAAGCGCTCTCCCACGTCCCCAATTCCGATGTCTCCGGAAGACCTTATCAATTTGAGTACGTCTAGGCAGCTTGACGCGGAGCTTGGCGGCGAACGCGTTGCCGCCGTTGACGTTGAGGGACGAGACCCATCCAGGAAGTCTAGTCAAATCCGCCGGTCCTCGCCCAAGACGCGCATGTCAAGTCGTGCGTCGAGCCGCCGTCGTAGGAGTGCTGAGCGGAGGCTGCCGGCTCTGGAGATACGTGGCAGAAGCAAGGATCGCGGCGATGGTTCTCTCGTGAGGTCTCCCTCCTCCCCTTTGCCAATGTCGTCCCAGGCCAAATTCTATGCGGCAGATGACGAGGAGGATTATCGTGCTGCCGTGGAAGCCCAGGAGCAGTTCCGGAATAGGCACAACCGCAGCGGTAGCGCCAAGGATCCCTCGTCGCCCGCCGTGTATCGAGCGCAGGACCGATCCGAGAGTCGCCGTAGGAGAAACAAGACTCCGGCCGAACAGGAACCACCATTGCCAGCCCAGCAGCCTACACAGGAGAGAAGTCCGTCTCGCGCTGGGGATCTCAAGCTGATGATGGCCGAGAGGCAGGCCAAGAAGGAAGCAGCCGCTCGCGAACTTGAGGAACGTCGCAAGTCTCTTGCGCGGCGTCCTTCAGCTCCGCCAATCCCTCACCCTGATGAATTGTCACCCCTCATCTCCCGCTCACCTAGCGCCTTTGAACTGCCACAGACCACCTTCGTCCCGCCGAAGGACATGCCCGTGCGGAGCCACACGGCTGACCATGCAAGGGGCTCTTACGCGCGAAGCGGGAACAGGCCGGTGATTGGCCTTCCCGCCACTCCCAAGGCGATGCGCCTCAAATTCGACATGGATGACAAAAACATGCCAAAGGTCCCACCGCTGCCCACATCGACAAAGTCGTCGCCGTCGTCGTCCGCACAACCCTCGCCTAACAAGCCTGCCGACAGGTCCCCGAATAAGTCGCCGGATAAGGTGTCGCCAGTTACCTTACTCCCCTCTACCGTATACTCTCCGCCAACACGTCCAACAATTGACAGGAGCATGTCCGCTCCTATCCCAGAGGAGCCTCAGGCTTTTGGGTCCATTGGCCTGCCAGCGCATCCCGGTTTCCAGATGGGAATGCAGGCGCCAAACAAACCACCACGCAGGGGCTCCGTATCGAGAAAGATGAGCGCAGACGCGGCGGTTGGCATGCGGGGAATCGATGAGATGCTGGGAGCGCATCAGCACTCGAGAAGACCCTCGCGGGACGCCCAGATCCCTCCTCCCCCGCCACCGCCGCCGGTACTCAAGGAGCTTCAGCACCTAGCCACGCCGCCGCCTCCCCCTCCGGCCCCCCTCCCAGGAGTCAGGCCCAACAACGTTGTCACCACCACTCCGGGGGGTGGCACGATTGAGGTAGTGATGGACGAAGACGATCAGGGCAACACCAACCCCGCCCCCGCCCCCGCTCCCGCTCCGATGAGCGAGGCTACCGTGCCGATCATCGCTGCTCCCGCGCCGCCGTCATCCCGCAACGGCCACAGCCGTGGGCGTAGCATCCCTAACAACTCGATCGCCGAGCGCATCAGCCGCGCCACGGAACGCATGCGGTCTGCCAGTCGAGGGCGGAACAACTCCGCCCTGGGCAGGGGTGCCAAATCGCCGGACAGCACGTCTCCCTACGAGAGTCTGCCCCCCGTCAGCTATAACGGCCACATCTCCTCCGCCCAGCAACAGCAACAGGTGCAGGTACAGCAGCAACCACAACAGATCGAACGCCACCCGCGCGAAGTACGGGCTACCTACCAGCAACAGCAGCAGGGCACCGGTCTTCTGAAGAGCGAGATGATCTAGTACTTCCTTGTTTGCTCCTTTCTCTCCGCGTTCCGAAGAAAGGCACCGCCCATTATGTCACGTAACTGTATTTATCTCTACTTTTTCGCTACCCTTGATTGCATTGCATTTCTTGGTTGCACTTGGCGATTTGCATTCTTAAACACGACGCATACTATACGTGTTTTCGATTATTCTTGCTTTGCATGGCGCTGGCGTTCGCTCCTCGACTTTTCCCTTCGTTTATCTGACACCATCTTTTTTTTATCTTCTCTTCTATACACCGGCGAAACCCTTTGTCGCCCTGCCACACGCGACTGGAAATTTTAAGTGGCAGGGCGGCTTCTTCGGCAGCATACGATATACATTCTCGACTCGGACAGAGATCGAGCAGCCTCCAGAGGCCTTGTATACTTTTTTTTTTTCCGTTACCGCCCTCACCACCACCACCATTCAATCGTGGGGGCGTCTCGAGGGGTTGGTACCCATCTACCTACCGGCCGGATTCTGATTCTGTCGTTTTATTTCCATTTCTGGGGTGTGTTGAAAGCTGTGTAGCTAGCGCGCGTCTACCTATCTATAACATTCATGACTTGATGACCGACGGGAAAAGAGAAGGGACGAAGCAAACGGACAAAATTGGGATATATACACTTACATACACGCGTGTGTACGGACATGCCTGGAATCGCTTCCGGGCCGTCGTATTCTTTACCTGGGATAGCGCGGGGGAATAGGGGCCACTAGGGACGGATACATATTTCCGGATCAAGAACGGGTGGCGGGGGCGGAAAGGAGCGGGAAAGGCCACGAGGTGTGCTGCTATACCGGGCTCACAAATGGTTACCACCATTTGGAAAAGATTTTAACGAATACGAAAGGGGATGGGGACGGGTTGGTGAGACGGGGACACGACAACGCGAAGGGGAAAGAAGAGAGAAAGGGGAGAAAATGATCAGGGTCAGTTCGTGGGCGGGTTCCGTCTAATACACAATACAATGTTGCCTCGCGGCATCGTGTTGATTATTTATCTATCTCTTATTTACTCCGAGGTCTGTTTTACACGCGACTCTGTGCGTACATCACGGTAATGAGATGCCTCTAACGCTTCGTGTCGTGTCACCTTCGCCGTTAGCTGTCGACTGGTTGCTCTTGTAGATATGCCTTGCTAGCTTGGGTAGGCATGCAGGATGCTTCGTAGGATGATTGGTACCTTGTGGTATCGGTGACCATATAAGGGGAGGCACAAGTGTATATGGGACTTGTGCTATATGCTAGGAAGGAAGGACAGGGAAGACGAAGGAGGAAAGTCTGCGTTCCCAAGGTGCCATCCAAGTGAGCTTTACCGACGCTGAGAGTAAGATAACGTTATTCCCCGAACTTCTTCTTTGGGGAGGGGGAAGGGGGAGGTGGTTGTTGAGAAGCGTCATAAGAAGCGAAGCTACCAATCGGACTCTCGGGCTCTCGGGCTCCCGGGGGTTGGCCCCTTGGTCGCATAAAGTGTTGGTTGTTCGTAGGTGACTTGGCAGCCAACAACGTTCTTTTCCGGATTTACCCCTATTTCCACGCCAGTAGTGCCGCCTGCATTCGGCAACTTTCATTTGGTTAAATCCCATGAATTCTGTCCTTCCTGCGTATCTTTGTTTTCACTAAACCTACCGAAATGGCGTATACACGTTCCGTCATCATCACTGGCGGTACCATCAACCTTGGCTATCATACAGCGCTCCAAATAGCCCGTCAACATCCTGATTGGCTCATCGTCATATCCTCCCGATCCGATCACGAACGTGCCGCCGAATCAATCAACAAAACACTAGGCCAAAATAATGTAGTCTTGATACCGCTCGATCTATCGGAATCCAAAAGCATCCGAGCCTATGCCCAAGAATGGTCCTCCAAAAACTACCCCCCAATTCAAGCCCTCCTCCTGAACGCCGCTCTACAGTTCCCGGATAGGTTAGTACGGAACTCCGAAGGTATCGAAATGACCTTTGCAATTTGTCATATCGGCCACGCGCATTTATTCCATCTCCTCTGTTCCCATCTTGCACCAAACGCCCGCGTTATCGTAACCTCCAGCGGGACTCACGATCCCGCCATGAAAAGCGGCTTACCAGACGCAATCTATACCTCAGCCGAGGAACTAGCTCGCCCTCCACCTGTTATTGCCAATGGACCGGGTCGCAGGCATTACGCTAATAGCAAGCTCGCCAACATTATGTGGACATACGCGTTACATAAACATCTTAATCAGCGTATTCCAGATCGCGGAATTACCGTTAACGCATTCGACCCAGGTCTTATGCCGGGTTCAGGACTGGCGCGCGAGTACTCCCCCCTCCTCCGCTTTGTGTGGAACAAGATAATGCCTCGAACTATGCCCCTCCTAAGGGCGGTATTTACCCCTAATATTCACAAGCCAAGCGAGTCGGCTGCGTCACTTGTTCGACTGGCCACAGCCGACGATGTGGCTGGAGTATCTGGGAAATACTTTGAAGGGCCGAAGGAAATACGGTCTAGCAAGGCTAGCTATGACGAGAAAAAGCAGGATGATTTGTGGCAGTGGACTGTCAAGTACTGCGCACAGGACGAGGCTGAGGCGGCGCGCTTTGAAGAGTTCAAGTGATTAAGGCGAGCTCTGGGGGAGTGGGCAAGCGATTGTAGGCCTTTAAGAGGACAAGGAAACCTGGCATGTTTGTATTGCACTTGAAGTAGGACGGATCTCTTTATTAGCTCTTTCTCTGGCTCTCACACGGAACTGTACGCTTGGCAATGACGAGGGATACTGCTAGGCTCATTTTGATTCTGTTTAATATGGACCCATGATTCTCACAACGATTGCTGGGCCGAATCTGAAACAAGCGCTGTTATCTGTCATATTAAGATAACTGAGGGAGTTGACTTGGCTACTTGACAACGTCCATACTAGGCGGAGGTCTAGGTAACTTAATCTACGCCACCAACCACCCCCGTGAAATGGGTTGACGTCCATTTACCGCCATAAAAAAAAAAAAAAAAAAAAGGATGGAATGGCGATGTTCCCATATAGATGGCTATCGGTAGGTATTGGTGGACCGCTTTGGGGTATCTTAAGAAACGTTCTTAATTACTCCAAGCTACTTAGCCACGGAGGAGTCAACCCGGATTGCTCTCCATCAGAATCCCACTACTTCCATTCCAGGACCCGACTTCGACAGCCATAGCCCAGAAACCGCCCCACTCTGTATTGGGCAGCTGGATCAGTCCCCATCGAGTCAAGCGGCTGATAGTAGCTTTTGGGCATGGTCGCAACGGCACGAAGCTTTGCCAGCTAGTGCTCCCGAACTCGTTCGATACCACACAGATTGTAGAAACACCAGCAAGGCTTCCGATGAGGTTGAAGTTCCAGAGGGGTCAAGCTTGACATCAGGAGAGCCCCCATCGTCACATCCAGTCTCGACTTCGACAGTGCTGGGTCTGTCGCCCTGCACGCCAGCAGCGTCACACGGACAAGAATCTCAAGGCAACACAAGGGATTCCCTACACCGACCTGCTCTGGCACAAATACCTTCAGATCCTACGCCTGGCACAGACGCTACGCAAATACTCAGAGACTTAGCAGGAAGCCCCGAGATGCACACTCCCAAGTTGCTGTGTTATCCTGGCTACAGTTCACCGGTGGCAGGCTAACCTCATATCGGCAGTACGCTAAAGTTCATAGGTGCCCGGCCGGCATTGCCGCCTATTAGTTAAGAAGCTCGCCGTCAGACTCGTAATGCTCGCCATCCGCCCGGGGCCTACGCTAAGTCCGATTGGGACCAAGAACCCGACGCAGATGACCGTGCTCAACGAGGGGATGACGAATACCATAAAAACCCAGCCAGTGAAGACGAAAGCCATAATGATGGTCATAGGGCCTTGCCAGCACGCAAGCGTCGCAGAACTGGCTTTTCCTCCCAAGCAACGCTGGGCACCGACAGGGTGCTTAGGTCACGAGCGGCATCGTGCAGCCGCATGGTCAATGCAAGCGTCAAACGGGGCCGAGTGGCACTTAATGGCAGACGGCATCATGAGCCCCCCGGCCTCGTACGCGTCACACGATGATGAGGCGACCAGTGAGTACCTCTCTGCGCGGTGTGATGAATGACCTCTCGAGAACGCAGTTCTCAAGTGCATTATAGAGGATGGCGTAATGATATTCCAACTACAGTTGGAGCATCATATGCAAGGAAACAACTGGGATATCATTCTACAGCAAGTCGACACGCAAGATCCTAGTCTAAGGGGCGAAAATAGTCTGGGCATGATGGTCTGAAACCCAGAGGAGTGTTTACACCTAACGAGGATGGTCTTATCATCCAGCTGAAGGAACAGGGGCTTTCATGGAAGGACATTCATAGGCGGTTCACGGCATCCTTTCCTGGGCGGTCGCTTGGAGCACTCCAAGTTCACTACTGCGCAAAGTTAAAGAAGACCATTCGATGATGGACAAGCCTATGGATTTTTGAATAATGCGAGCCGGCTGTAACTGGACAGCGGAGCTCCCAGGTCCTGTTAACAGTGGATCACGTGGTACTACCGTCAGAGCACTTGAGCAACGATCACCATCACGCGGTAGATCTAGACATTGCTCTTAGGTAAAGCTTCTATAGGAGGCTGACGAGGGGTAGTTTTATCTTAAATAAACTACCATAGGATTTGAACGTATTAATTTAGGTTGTGGGTAGCGAATGGGTACCCACGGGTACCCATTTTTAAACCCTAAACTACCATTTCACAGGTTTCCAGCAGTGGATAAGACGAGATTGTGAGTAATAAAGCACACTTGTAATGAAACACATGGGTACTTTCAAGCACGTTATGTTCGAGTGTCGGGCTTTGGTGGTCGACTTACGTTGATGTCGATGTGGTTATTCGGCTCCACTATTCTCCTCCCCGGCGTGACGATTATCGGATCTGGGTCCCCCGCCATGTTTCAGCTCCGGGACGCACCGTGGGTGGGGCCGCTAATGTCGCTTCACGCCTTTCGATCGCGCCGGTTCCGACTCTCCGCCTAACAATACCGATTAATCAAGCAAAGAACTGGATAAAGAAGTGTTTTGCCGTGGGATTCGAAATCGTCCACCGTTCTCAATGTCTGTTTCGAGCTACACCTGTTTGCAAAATTATCTTTCTCTTTCGAACTCTCTTCTTCTAGTTGAGCACGGGCGGCGTGGCTTTGCAAATTGGCCCGGTACTTGGAACCCTCACAGGGTACGATGCCTGTCACAAAAAAGTCTTTGGACACTTCGAGGGTCACAAATTGCGAAGAATTCCTCTTTCGGAATCCCCGCTCAACTTCGGTTGGTCGAGAGAACTTGGGGAAGATGAGCAAACTGGAAAGGGTCCAAAGACTTTTTGCCCCACTGTACCTACAAATACCGTATTATTTCCTGAAATTCAACCACTTGGCAGATGCCAAGGAGATCCTCCCCCAGACGGACTTAGATTTTCCTCATTCCACAACTGGTCTGTTATTTTTAGGCCTTCATAGGGTGGACACCGCCTAGGCGGCGTTAACCAATAACGGAGTGAGGGAAAACGAAACCCGTCTAGGGGATCACCACCTTAGCATTTGCCAAGTGGTTGAATTTTCAGGAGATAATACGGTAGGGCTAAAAGAACACACGTTACATCCGGAGAAAGGACCCGGAATTGCTGAAAAGTGCAAAGTGGGGAGTCTGGCTTGTACTGCCCCGTTCGATTCAGCCCTGGGGATTGACAGATTCTTAGTTATTTAGGCGTTTGCGGGAAGCAACAGCTCTAGGTTTGGCTTCCCTTTGGCTTTCCAAGCGTGGCAGTACTTTCTCCACATCGAGATCAACAGCAAGGTGCCATATGTTCGAGCTACCCAGACAACGTTGCTTCTCTGCGCTCCATAGCCGTCGGAGGGAGAGTCAATTTTGGAGACCTTGCTTGCAATGGCTGAAAAGAGGAACTTGAGGCTGTCGGATCACCTACCCCAAGAGGGCTGAAGATATATATGCACGAGCAACCAACAGCATATGGAGGGTTACATCATAATACGAATGAGGCTAGGCGGCATCTTTCCGAAGCGCTCCAAAGCGCTTCCTACTCCCGATTTATGTTCCCGTCCACCCGAGATGTGAGTGGTGTGGACATCTCTTCTTTCCATCCTTCACATACTCAACTAAGCTGCGTTTCCGCTTATTCCTTGACTCCGGCGTCGTCATATGAGACCCACCACTCTAGTATCCCGATTGTCGACTGTGGCTTTGATACACCACCTTCCTCAATATGATTACGGACGAGACGACTTCTGAGCATCCCGTGTTTAAGAAGCTGATTACCATCCTGCAGGGTATCGATGTTTGCCCAAATCCAGAAGACTGGGAGTTCGAAGATTGTCCGGCCAAAGCGACGTCCACCAAAAAACCCTGCCTAAAAAGTCCCAAGGGTCGAGAGAAAGCTAAAGGGCTTTGCAGCCACTTCAGGGTGATGAAGGAATGCCCCGAGACCGAAGAGTTCTTCGACCAGCTCAGGGAGTTTCTCACTGCTTCCCACTGCTGGGTTCATGGACCGAAAGCCGTCGAGAGTTTTGAGAAATGGAAGAAGATTCGTGCGACGACCGTTCCTTCATCAGCCGATCGACCTCCCATGATAAGCGATGATGATCACGACGGTACTCCCACGTCTCTCCACGCCGCCGCTACGGCGCAACCGATGGATTCCGTACTTGGTAAAGCGAAGCAGCCCGAATTAACGTCGGAAACCAACCACAATGCCTACGTCCACGTTGAGACTGTAACGGACGGCATTTCCACCATGGCCATTACTGCAGCCGGCCAAATAGACGTCATCGATAATCATGGCAACGCTGGGGTCGCCACAGCTGAGCGGATCATCAGGCTTGGCTTAGCAAGCCTTCAACGGAAAGGGTCGCTACGGAACCACGCACCAGTCTTCTCCGAGATCCATAAACCCCTTACTTCGGTGCAAAAACTTGATGGAATTGTCTATGTTCTTCAGCACAAATTTGAAAAGGGGCTATTCAAGATTGGGTGGACGAGAGGGACCGCAGAAGAGAGGCTCAACCAGGCCGGCAACTGCTTCGGGTCCAACGCAGAAATTCTTCACCAAACCCGCGGTGGCCCCTTCTTTGCGGCGTCCAAGGCCGAGAAGCTTGCTCAGACCGTGCTCCGCCACCACAACCTCACCATCACGGAATGCGAACAGTGCGGAGGGGGGCACAGGGAGTGGTTCCGTGCCCCCAGGGAGATGGTTGTGGAAACCGTCGAGACCATGGAAACCTTTGTTCGGCTCCCTGCTTACGAGTCAAAAGACGGCCAGACTTGGAAGCTCTCGGATGCTGCGTACGAGATGATCAGAACCATGTGCGAGTTTTCAACAGCGAGACTGAGAAGTGCCATAACTATAATAGAGAGGCACTCCATCGACGAGCCTCCTGAGGGCCTTTCGACGCAACTGAAGCCGGAACCCGTTGGTCACGTCGCTGAGACTGCTGTTCCGCCAAGGTCACAGGAATCTGACGAAGGTATGGAGGGAAAGAACCCTTCAGCTACAACAGACGCTGTTGACTCCGGCAAAGGCGCAAATGGGGCAAGAAGGCCCATAGGAGCCGATGCTGCAAGAAAAGCGAGGAAAATGGTACGAAAGGCTGGAGAGCTCAAAGACCGTGTGGGCCAACTTTGGAACCGGTCACGAGAAGGCACCCCAGAGCTTGAAGGCGATGACAAGACGGAGAACCTGGGAACAGGAAACAAAAGTGGTAGCGGGACTGGTGATGTCAAGGACGCCGTCATAGGTGTTTTTTGGAGCCTGTTCCCCGAGGACATCAGGGCTCAGGAAAGTAATATGAATAGCAAGGAGCCCCGCCGAGGTGTTTCGTGGGTCAAGACGTTAAAGCATGAGTTCAAGGCCATTATAACGGACTTCGAAGTAGAATGGAAACGCGAGAAGGAGGAGGGCAGGGAGCGTCCAGGGAGCAAGGAATCGAAGTGAGGACGTGACCCTGAGTTTCTTTTTTTCCCATTTTTTTCCTTTTTTCCTTTTTCCTTTTTTTT
>QJNZ01000454.1:27397-46180 GCA_004155055.1 Monosporascus sp. CRB-8-3
TTTTTTTTTTTTTTTTTTTTTTTTTTTTTTTTTTTTTTTTTTTTTTTTTTTTGGCAAAACGAAGACTGGGTGGACATCTCGCCCCAGGAAAAAAACACCTGATCCGCCCGAAACTGCTTCAGGTTTGCTCCCAGCCCGCACTTCCATCATCAAACAGCCCACCTGTCTCCTTCCTTCCTGCATCGGGGTTCTGGTTAATGGTGAGTGCGAGAATAAGACGGAATTGACGGAGCCTTGAGGTCTTCGGGCCCTTCTTTTCGATGTCTAGACAGCCCGGAAATCATGAGTCGGCCTTGAAAAGATTGACAAAATCACGACGGCGTAACCCAATCCGTTCTTGAAGCCGCGGGCTGAGGGCCAAGAAAATAAAAAAACCCGAGTATGGAAGCTGCGGCGGAGGGTAAGCAATGAGCTAGATTTTCGCGCAGCTTTGACGCTCATGAGTGAGAGCAGTTGGGCCGCACCCTGGTCTCCTCGGATCGATCAAAGTCGCGGTCTAGGACATACAGGGGAAGGGATGCAATCGATAATAATCTCCACTTGCTCGGTTGGGAAAGAGAAGGAAACACTTGGCGGCCTCCACTTGGTTCTTCCATGCTCTATAAATACTGGCAATGGACGAACACAGACGGCCGCTCTCGTGGATAGTGGAGCAAATGGAATTGCTTTCATTGACCAGACCTTCTCGCGCGAAAAGAAATCACCCCTCCTGCCAATGCGGGAGCCGCGACGGCTCGACGTGGTCAACAGGCGGCAGTCTGCTGCGGGACGAATCACGCATCTCGTGTGGCTCCCCATCGACATTCAAGGGCATCGAGAAGAACCACCATGTTTCGTGACGCAAATCAGTCAGCACCCCATTGTATTGGGATACCGTGGTTGTAGCTGCACGATGCCACTACCTCATGGAAAAAGAATAAGGTCACTTTCTCTTCAGGCTTATGGCCGTCGGAACTGCGGAATCGGACGCCGCGTTGAAGTTCAAGGGATCCCCGGAAAGGAAGTGCCGCAGAAACGTTCGATGTGTGCATGATTGGAGCCGTGGCTTTTGTTCAGTTGACGGATACGGCGAGGCGACCCCTAAAGACTTCACAGTTTACAACTGTATGAGACCGAGAACCGCCAGGGTTTTTTCACCGAAGTCGAAGCTTCGGTGTCTTGCCGGTGAAGCTTCAGAGCTAGCTAAATGACTCCTAGGCGCCTTCTCCCTGCAATTGTCCCATGTGCGTAGCTGAGCTGGTGATCCGCCAACTTCTGAGGACTGCCCGAAGCCAATCCCTTTCCCCCCCAAAACACCCCGCAAGGTTCCAAGTTTACCCAGGCGCAGACGGTGATCTCATTGCTAGAGGCGGCCGAATCCGCTGTGATAGAATGGTCGACGCTGAATTTCGCCGTCGTGGTTCTGATGTCTTATGCCTTAACACTGCCTACTTGCGACAAGGATGCTCATAAGGGTGTATCAAGTTCCTTTCGTTCTTGCAGACACAACACTCCCACAGATCCGTTGGGACAGAGGGAAATGCAAAAAGGATGAGAATTTAATCCCACATATCTTCCTTCGAACTGCCTATTACAGCTTCCTTGGCGAATGTAAACCGACTCTATTCCCTCGCTACCTCTTACTTCCGAGCCCGCGTCCATTACTGAGTAGGCTTCCTGCCATAGACGGTATATATAGACGCAGCATTAGCAAAATTCCGCCGTTGGGATCTTTGTACTTACACAGGCATGTAAGCATGGATGCTTCGATCCTGGAAGCATTTCCTCGCATCGATGAGAGAGACGTCGATCTCCTGCTTAGACCAGCCGAGCTCCCTCGAGAGAAGGGCAAGAGAAAGCCGTCCATCCCATTCAGGGTGTTTTCTAATGTCCGCGCGCCAAGTTCCTTTGGCTTCTTGTCTCCCGGCCAAGTGTTTAGAGACCATTTATGCAGCGCCGCATGTACATCGACGAAGCCAATCTCCTTGAGTATCGCTTTGTACCTCTTCGGATCCTGGAACGGCCTTCCCCGGCTCTTCGCAGCCTTGACGAGCAGGCGACGCCATCTCTGTGTGGCGTGGCTCTCCAGCAGCGTTCCGTCGTCCGATACATATGTTGCCTCTATGTCTTAGAGCTCGAGATAGCCACCAGGCTCCAGGTTGCTCTCTCGGTTAAGACTCTGCTTCCATAATACGTAGGAGTCCAACGTCTTCTTACTCGTAGCACTTCTGCAAATAAGCCTTCCAGTCGGAAAATGAGATTGTCATCATCCGACTGTGGATGTAGTCAAACTTCCTGGTGAAGGTCCAGGGCTCTTCCAGGTCGTCTATTACAAACTCCGCAACGATCCGGCGAACGTAACGTTCGACAAATCTACAACCATGTCAAGCGCCTCGGGGGCAAAGGGTAACTCTGTTAGGATGATGTGGGTGCCAGCGAGAGACGAGGACTTCCCGCTGGGGTCAAAGGCAAAGGCAGCAGCCAGGAGAGCCGTTGAGACAGTATGCACACCAGAGGCACCACCGTATCAAGCCCGATCCACGTGGATGAAATCAGTGATAGCCAAACAAAAGCAAAGGAGAACACTTCCGGAACATGTAAGGAAATACTCGAAGCGGACAGACACGGCACTGCCAAGCAGGCATACCCGTACTCTTTATGACATGCTGGAAGTGCTGGCGTCAAAATTGTTGGAGGTTAGAGTGGCAAGGCAGCCCATATATTGAAGACAGTCCGAAACCTAACCTCCTTCCCATCTTAGAAAAGACCTGGAACAACCCATATATATAGACCTCCCAACCCCGGCATCGGGCATTGGGCTAAGCTTTAGACTAATCACCGACCGTACCTAACACACCTGACAAATTATATATTCTCTTTTATCGCTTTCGAAACTAATTCCTACAAATATATATAATATATATACCGCTTCTTTATGTACGTAAATCTAACTTTTTATATTTAAAACTGCTTAATACGAACTAGAATTTAATAAGTTTATTTTTAAATTAAAAAACAAAATATAATCGGTAATAAATAATATATATATATTGTCGGCAGATGTGGTGATTTATTGTTGGAGCGTTGAAAGGATCAAAAGGGCTTTGATTTGTGGCCCTAGGATTGCAAGGACAAAGGAGCTGAAGCTATATCTAGCTGCTCCCACCCCTGTTGGAAACCTACACCAGAACCAGAACCACAGCCTGAAGAATACAACACAACTGCCCACATATATAAGTAATAATACAATGTTAATAAATTAAGTAGTAAAAATATAGAAATTATATTTCTTCTAGAATTTTTTTAAATATAAATTTAAGTAATTAATTTATATAAAGAAAACGGGGAAAAAGATATAAAAAAAATTAAAGAAAATATTAAATAAAAAGTTAAAAATAAAACTTTATAAAATTTTAATATTAAAAACTAAGAAAACATAACGGTTAGCGCTATAAATACTTTAAAGTGCTAAGAAGACATATTAACTAGCTAAGTATATTATAATATATTTAATAAAGCAAGTTACCTCTTGATCGGTTTTTATATATTCCGTTGTTAGGCTATATACAAGCATTACCCATACGATGGGATAAGTAATGAGCCGAATATAACAACACAACTGATGTCCCCTAAATCTGACATGATTAAGGTGGGCGTTTAGAGGAATTGAAGGGACAATATGCTTTGAGGCCCTCCAACTCTATTTTGCTGATGCAAGAGTTTAAGTTACTGGGATCTCGTGTTCACTATGCAAGAACTATCACACTTCCATCGAATGCCTATCCGAGTTAGCAGTACCCTCACCGCCTTGTATGACCTCCTTCCCCCAATCCCACGTGCCCCTCAAATTTACCATCCGGGGACCCGCCGTGATATGCGTGAATCCTTGATGGAATATTAGCCGGCCGAGTCACGGCTCCTGGTCGAACCAGCTACCCACCCGCTAAGTACGATATCCCTCAGAGTCGCCCATGTCTCAAGGCAGAAAAGGCCACACACGCCGCAGACGGCGGCATACTTGCACGTACTCTTCCGCATCCAAGTAGTGACGGGCCGCGACTTCGTACAGCTTGCGGTCCTTGGCGGGGTTGACGACCTCGCGGACGGAAGGAGAATCGACGCGGGCCTCGGCCCTACACAGGCACGCGGCGGCCCGGTAGAAGGACCAGCGCAGCGTCAGCTTCCCCAGCATGTAGGGGTAGATCAGGAGATGGCGCAACGAGAAGGGAGGCAGGTCACGGATGGGATGGCCGTCGTGGTGAGATCGGCTGATGATGAAGAACACGTCGGCTGTCTCGCTGAGCTTCTTGAAGGACGTCCGCGCCTCGCGCCGCTCTCGGAGCTCTTCGCGGAGTCTGTCGCGGTACCATGATGGAGTGTGCTGCGGGAGGCCCAGCACTTTATGCCAGCATCTGAGGAGGGCACGGACTATGCGCTGCATTTTCTTCGCTGCCAAACGGAAGAGATAAAAGGCTGCCGTGGCGTTGTTTACCGGGCGATTTGTCGCGCACTGGTTTAGAGACTGTGCCTGATTGCGGGGTCGCGCGTTGATTGGACTTGCTGCTCGCAATTGATTCGTGTCTGATGAACTGGATTCTTGGTTGGTGAAGCCGAGCAGGCATGCGTTGTCGATCTTCCGACTGAAAGTAAGATGATGGAGGTGCGGTGGCGCACAGAAATGTGTTGGGACGGGCAGGTGCAATGAGATGTGATAGGTTGCTTGCGCGGACAGTATATGTAGATTTGTGAAGGTGGTTCAGCGGGGGAATCCCCCTGTATTTGAAATACGGACCAGAAGAATATAACTGAAATGGCCAGCCTCGGGCCAGTAAGCGAATAATGGTATTATAAACTACTATAACACTGGTCTCCTATTCTAAGCCATACCCATTGTGCCACGAAATTCGGAACTGTAGACAGCTTCAATCCCCTTCTTCAATAATCCGCATAGCACATCTAGGGGCAACCAGCCGAAAAGTACGCCTGACAGCGGCCGAGCACCTCAGTCGATCATCATTATTCAGGACGGTAGGTTACTACCAAGCAATTTATCCATCGCAGAAACTCATTGTGCAGCAGGTGGCTGACGATGGCGACCCTATCGCCCTCTTTACAGAAGCCAACTGTAGTTGGTATCTACGGGCTCCCTGGGTCTGGAAAGTCTTATCTACTCAATCTCCTGAAGCAAGAACTCGACCGACATACTTTCGAATTCTATGAGGGCTCGGACGTGATTGCGGAGATCGTACCAGGTGGTCTCCTTGCCTTCCAGAAATGGGACGACGAGAAGAAGACATATTGGCGCAAGCATGCCATAGATACCATCCGGAAGGCATCTGCTAAGAGTGGAAAATGTGCTGTCGTCGCTGGACACTTCATGTTCTGGTCAGCGGACGAAGCCGAGGGCCTGCGCGTCGTGACTCAGAATGACTTGGAGACATACACGCACATCTTCTACCTCGAGGTACCACCTGAAGTCATAGCTGGCCGTCGTCTGGGGGACACAAAACGGAGCCGTACCGAGCTGACGGTTGATCATCTTCGTCGGTGGCAGTCTGCCGAGATTGCCGAGCTCCGCAGACTCTGCCGCCTTCACGGCATTCTGTTCTCAGTGGTGCCTGAAGGCGGTTACTTTAATGGTTCCAGATTCTGCTCCCTGATACAGGATGCCCGTGTACACACCGAAGAGGAGAACATATGCCGCGTTATGCAAAGACTGGACGAACTACTTGCCCCAGACTTAGACCGAGTAGAGACCATTCTCCTGACGGATGCGGACAGGACGTTGGCGTCCGACGACAGCGGCCAGCTCTTCTGGGCAGAGCTAGCTAAACGCAAGCCATCGAAAAATGATGGATACCCATTGAAGACGATATTCGGCGGTCCAATGGGCTACTCCTATTCTGCTTTCCGCCAGGCGACGCTTATGTACGAAGAGGCCGCCGACATGCTTGAATTTGAAGATATATGCGAAGCGGTCGCGTCCGAAATAAGTTTGAACGAGATAAGCGGGCTGCTAGAACAGCTCAAGGTACGAAAGCATGTCCGTCCTATCGTTGTTACGTGCGGCCTACGTCTCGTTTGGGAGAAAGTCCTGGGAAGAGCGGGCTTGTCGTTTGTCGATGTCATTGGCGGCGGCCGCATCGCAGACGGATTGGTCGTTACTCCTGTTGTGAAGGCCGCGATAGTCAACCGCTTGAGGATTGGTCATCGAAAGTACGTGTGGGCGTTCGGAGACAGCTCTGTCGACATTCCCATGTTGAGCAGGGCCGACCAAGCCATCGTGGTCGTATGCGAGGAGCACCTCAGGAGCAAGACCATGGAGTCAGCTCTCCAGAATGCTATCGGCAGTGAGTGCCTACGGGCCCGTCAAGTGCTACTACCGCGCACCGTGCCTCCGCGACTCAGTACCACCGAGCTCCCATCCATTCCACTTGACCAAGACTTCGTCAAGACAATCGTCCACAGCCGCGCTCTTCCCGCCTCGACGTCAAAGGCTCAATTACTGGACGCGACGGGCAAGCACGCAGCCAGGTTGCTCATGACGCCGACGCGCGACTCGCGGGTGTCTGGGCCCCAGCTGAGGGAGGCTCATCACCGCGTGGGACGGTATCTGGCCGTCGAATACGTGGCCGAGGTACTCGGGGTCGAGGAATATTCTATCCCGCACGTCCAGGGCCATCAGACCGGCGGCTACCGCGTCCGGGATGAACAGCGGACTCTGATCGTGGCGCTCATGCGCGGGGGCGAGCCCATGGCACTCGGGGTCAGCGATGCCCTTCCCTCGGCCGTGTTCATGCACGCGAACCGCGCCGAGGATATCGCCCGTCGCCATCTGGAGGGACAGCGTGCTGTCGTGCTCGTTGACTCGGTCATCAATAGCGGTGGGACGCTCGTGGACTTCGTGCGCCATATCCGCGACCTTGACTCGACTATCCGCATCGTAGCGGTGACAGGCGTCCTTCAGGAGAAGGCCGTCTCTGAAGGTAAGCTTGCGCATGCACTTGCCACCGATATACGTCTCAGTGTCGTTGCTCTCCGCCTTTCTGAGAACAAGTTCACCGGTAAAGGCTCGACCGACACGGGCAATCGCCTGTTCAATACGACACATCTGCCTTGATTGGGATATGTTACTTTGCCATGTGGCTCCTTCGCCCTGTAGCTCGGGTATCAGACCGTGTAATCAAAGGTCATGGCCCGGGTTGATATCATGTAGTGATATGGGGTCGAGGATGCAGGCATGGAAGGGAATGGAATATGTTGAATGTCTATGTAGGGTGGCTTGATATCCAAGGAGGAGATGGGGCTCATTATCTACCTTTAAATTCGCTCATAAAGTCCCTGTACTATCCTGTCAATAGGTGGTTATCGATTTCACTCGTCAGAAAATATCGTGTCAGGGGTAAAAGACTCATCACTGCATAGAACGGAGCATGATGGAGGTGGTAAGGGGGCTGGGCTCAATAGTTATTGATTCCTCTTCCAGACCTTTCTTCTGAGACACACTCCGTAGGGGCAGCCGTATCAGGTGGGTCTTGGCAGAGGTCATCGAGTAGAAAATATCTGGTTGGAGCCCTTGGGATAGTCAGTTTCGGATCGAACATATCATATTTCAAACTCTTCAGTTATGCGCCACGGGCACCTATACTTAAGAACTATGTCCTAAGCGGAGAGGTACATCAAGAGAGTGGCACAAGTCGGAATCGTCACTCCACGGCTAACCTGAAGCCAGAAGTATATGGTCATGGAGGATCAAGCACGAATATAAATAGGAATGATATACCAACAGAGAATTGGAAGGGCCGAGGCTTGATTTGCTCGAAACAGCCTATTATATATATATATGTATGTTCTATGCAGCGACATATGTACTGCTGACGTTAAGCAGTAAGAACCAAACCTTCGCCTAGAAGCATGATCATAAGGTACGACGTGGGGGCGTCGTCTTTTCTCACATGTTTCACCTCGCCGCCCCCTCGCCCGACCTCATTAGCTGTCTAATCGTACCCAACGTACTTATACCAATCGGGAGATGAAGAATATAAGAACAGCCAGAGACCCCCATGTAAGAGCTTACACAACCGCATTCTTTCATTCCATCTCGCATCTCACAAGCTATGCGCGTGTAAACTGGCCCGCAGCCGCCAAGCAGGTAGAGAGGCGAGTAGACTACGATCACCTTACGGATGACACGACGACGGGCCACGACGGTGCCGCCTGCCCCGCCGGCTCATTACTCACACCTTGGGCCAGTCCGTCGCTGAATACCCGCGGTAAGTTGTCGGGCCGGCGTGACAGGGACACGCACGGGAGCTCTACAGCGGAGTGAAGCGCTGTTGATGGTGTAGGTGCGGAATCCACAGACTTGTATTTGACTGGTGATAGCTATATCCGTCATGCCCGGCGTGGTCGGGGCGGGAAGAGCCTAGTCCGAGGATCTGTTTCGGATAACCGGACTTCGTCAATGTATGTGAGTCTGTCGTCCTAGCGGAGAATTGGCTGGCCAGCTACACTTAGGAATGTATACTTGGGAACATGAAGGGTAAGAAAGACAATAATCGATACGTCGAGCACGCGAGTGCATCTCTAATTGGTTATCATAGGGCCATTAAATCCTCCATACGGCCCATATTTTGCAGTCATGGCATGCACACCAACCACGTAGCAAAGAAGCGCAGTAGCTGGGGCCAAAAAGGAGTTTATTACTTAAACTAACGAGTCCACCAGAAAAGCGGAACACAGCGTCAGCCAAGTGGTCCAGTCCGGTGTATCCCCTCCCCCTAAATTGCTATCACTTTAACAAGCCAGCTTCCGAAGAATGATACATCCATCCATGCACCCATCCGTGTAAAAACCACTTTCTGCCGAAAATCGTGTCCAAGAGAAGACACCCCCTGGCTGATTGGAATCATCTTCCCGGAACCTGACATGACTGACGTCGTTGGCGAGAATCATGGAGGGGACCGCCGGGCCAAATCTGGATCACTTAGGATTGACCATCAAACAAGGTCAAGGGGCGCCGACGTGCAACAACCCTCGCAACTATATGTGCGATGTATTCATGGCAGCTGCGAGCCGTTGCTCTATTCAGCGGGTTTCTTGCCCTCGGCCTTTTCGGCATCATCCTTCTCGGCCGCGCTGTCGCCTTCCAGTTCCGGCATGTCTTCATCGTCTTCGTCCTCATCATCCGAACCACCGGCTCCGGCACCTCCGCCGAGCTTCGAGAAGTCGATTCCGCCGAAGTCACCGCCGCCTGAGAAATTTGGTCAGCATTTCCAATCCATTTCACTCACTGGCCAGTCCCATAGGGCGAGTCCCTAGCTGTCGGATTCGGTCTCAAATTTACGTACCCATCCCAGGCATGCCACCTGGTTGGGATCGTCAGTTACAGCACCAAAAGGGGCAAGAATGTAAAAGGCAACGAGCAAGCGATCACATACCCATACCGCCGAACTGAGAGAAGTCGTCGTCGGGAGCCTCGTTCTGCTCGTCCTCGTCGACCCACTTGTCGAAGTCGGTCTTCAGGAACTGGAGCTTCTTGGCCTCCTTGAGCAGACGGGGCCAGTACTCCTCCTTGAGCTCCTTCTTGCGCAGCTTCAGCTCGACATTGCGGGCGGTGTGGTTGACTTTGCTGTTCTCCGGGTCGATCTCGGCATAGAGTTCGAGCTCGACGTGGTATGCGCGCTTCAGGGTGTCCGAGTGACCGTCAAAGGTCAGCGACGTGGGCTTCAGGTCGAGCTTGAGGCTCTCCTTGGACACGTCGGGCACGGAGATGGTCAGGTAGATGAAGTTCTTCTCGGGGTCGGAGCTGGAGGAGCGCTGGGCCCAGAGGACTATTTCGGGGAAGAGCCATAGGTTAGAGCTTAAGTTTCATGAAGCTATCTATTGGCGACAGCATGAGGCGAAAACGACCCGACAGAAGGGAAATGCGACATGAAGATAATGTAAAACGCAACACAGCAGGTAATTGGAGACTCACCTTCAGGAGTTTGCGCCATCTTGGTTGGTGATAATTGTTTCGGGGTGTGGTATGTTGCGGGGTGTAGAGATGGTGGGGTTCAAGAGTTGTTCTGTGAGGTACAGGGTCTTCTGACCGATGACGTTTGGTCTGTGAGGGACTGCTCGTAATAGCAGAGTTGGGCTTTCACAAATGCAACTGTTTAATGTAAGTTGTGTTGAGGAAGGGGGGAAAGCTGCTGAAAATAATAGAAGTTTGGAAGAAAACTTTGTGTTTCCAGACCTAGGTAGTCTATATGTGAGGCTCTCTTCTTTTCGGGGCTAAGGGAGAAGAGGCGTGGGAAGAAATATGGTTTGATTTTTGGCAATGAGACACTGCTGCTGAGGGGTGGTGCATAGAAGCACCACGAAGGCTTCAGAAGATTGCCGCGAGTTCGCCGGGGGGGGCGGGTGCCTTGCACTTTCGCACACAACTACTGGTGCTAGATACTGAAGGTACATCTACTCAAGTAGTACGTACTATATTCTAGGTAGGTATACCAACACAAATGCGAACCCCCGCCTGCTCTGATGGTACTTAGGGTTATCCACCTAAATCTGTTAAGCTAATCCTGTCTGCTCCAGCTACCCTGCCAGGCAGCCAGCCCAGTTCCTGCAGGGCTGAGTCTGCTGGCGGGGGGGCTCCGAGGCCCCGTCTGTCTAATAATTCTAGCCGGACCCGCACTCTCAGAAGCGGATTATAGAATAGAGAATGCAGCGGTGATGTTCGATTCAAACATGCATTTCCTGGGGTATGTACTTACTGATATGCACACTCTGTATATGCTTCGTCGTTTGTGCCAAATCGGCGGTATCGCGAAGCGACCTAACCCTGGGTCGTTTGCCAGGCATTCCCTCTCCTCCTGTGCATTTGGCTTGCAACCTCTGCACACTTTTAGACAGGGTTCTCTCTCTCTGCCCATGTTTACCAATTCCATTCCTAAAACCACATTCGCTGGATTACGGGAAGTACGAGATTTGCATGCATGTGGTCTGGCCCCGCGCGGGTCTCAACACGTGCCCATGCGTAGAACATGCGTAACGCCTTGGCCGTATTCCATCTGGGCAGATAGATACACATATATGTACTGTAGCTCTAGGGGTGCGTTATCCGGTCCGTTTGACACTGATGGAAAACATTTGTTCCCTATCTGTGAATACAGGTATCTGTGGATGGCAGTATAAATCCAAAGAGCCGGGCAGATTTATACAGCTAGTAGGTAAATCGCACTTATAGGTACTTCGTATGTCGGAAACCACTTCACCGATGTCATTCTCTCTTGGTTCTTGGGCCTGCCCACTTTATGGCCCCCTCAAGCCTATCGTTATCTAAGCATCGGATTCGCCCGCCATTTCTTATCGATAAGATCCCCCCTTTGAGCGAACAACGTCAGACGTCAGGCAGAGCAATAACCGAGTACATCCCTCGCTCTGTCTTTAGCATTGCGTAGTCTGCACCCGACAAAAGCGACCCGAAACCGCTGTTTGCCATCTGTGCTGCTCCAACGAGCAGGAAGTGCCAATACTCCTCTTCCAAACGTTCTCTACAGACAACCGAAGTCATAACGACGAAACGCATCAGTTGAACCTGGCCCAAGATGGAGGGTCTCAAGGCTCTCTTCGTCAAGCCGGACCCCAATGCACAAGTACCGCTCCTAGCCTATCCAATCACCATCATCCAGTCGAATCCGCAATTCGTTACTAACCGCCCTCCCTCCCTCAGATGCGAAAATGTAACGCCCTCATCCGCTCCAACATCCGCAAGCTCGACCGCGACATCGCCCAGGTACGCGCCGTGGAGGCCAAGACGCGGAACCTGATCATCACAGCGGACAAGCGGGCGCAGCGGGACCCGTCGCGGCGTTCGCAGGCGCAGAGGGAGGCGCGGGACTTCGCGCGCGAGCTCGTGCGCGTGCGCAAGACGGCCGCGCGCCTCGTGACCTCCAAGGCCCAGCTCAGCAGCGTGCAGATGCAGGTCAACGAGGCCTTCGCCGTGCGGAAGATCGAGGGCTCCATCCGCGCCAGCGTCGGCATCATGAAGGACGTCAACTCCCTCGTGCGCCTGCCCCAGCTCGCCGGTACCATGCAGGAGCTCGGCATGGAGCTCGTCAAGGCCGGCGTTATCGAGGAGATGGTATCCGAGAACCTGCCCGTCGACGAGGACATGTTCGAGGACGAGGACGCCGAGGCCGAGGGCGAGGTCGACAAGGTGCTCGGCGAGATCCTGAAGGGCCGCATGGAGAAGACCGGCCCCATGCCCAATGCCCCCGTCGCCCAGGAGCCTACTCCTGCGGCCGCCGCCGAAGAGGAAGAGGAGGAGGACCAGGAGGCTATGATGGATCAGATGCGGAACAGGCTGGAGGCTCTCAGGAGCTAATCGCGATGCTGGATCACGATGCGTGCTCTGTGTTTGCCAAGTCACTTCCTATTGCAATGGCGTTTGGAGCTGCGCTACAAGGGTTTGGGGTCATAATAATTTTGGTTGGGTTCGTGCGCTTCAGTTGCCAGCCGAGGCTATACATGGTATGAATTGATGGATATAGATATATACAAGTTGCGGCGCAGATCGCTTTTCATGCCTTATTCTAAAATAACTGCAGTACAGGTTTATGCATAGGAGATGGCGTCCGGCTTGGCTAGCACTAGAACGGAAACCACGGATGCTGCGCCTAGTCCTCCGCGGTCCAGTTCCAGCTGGACGCCGTGAACACCTCTCGCGCGAACTTATCGGCGCCGAGCGCGTTCTCGAACCGCAACCTCTGGTCGCCGAGCATCAGTCTCGTGAAGCGGAATGGCCTGGGGTCGGGATCACGAGCAGCACCCCGGTCGTCCGTCTCCGGCGGCATCCACGCGGCAGCGGCCCGGTCCCGCCTCCAGGCCGGCGCGGCGACGGGCACGGAGCCTGCGGACAGCAGACCCTGGACGAAGTCGAGGATGGGCAGCAGGCGCGTGCGAAGGCCACAGTTGAAGTGGTGCTTGTCGACCTGGTAGCCGGGGCACTGGCGCAGGGCGGCCAGCAAGCCGCCGTTCTCGACGACGACGGGCACCAGCGCGCAGTCGGGGACGGCGTCGAAGAGCGACCGCGGCGAGAAGTCCACTAAAAACAAGAGGTTCTTGTGCGTCAGGAACTTGAGCATCTCCCCCAGCTGGTACGAGTCGCACGCCGCGCTCGAGTCGTACCCCAGCTTGCACTGCCGCCCGCCGCTGCGCGACGCGTACAGCGACAGGAAGTGCCGCTGGATCGAGGCGATCGTGTTCAGGATGCAGTGCCGTCGGTATTGGAGTTCCTCTGTGGGAGCGGGTGGGTTAGTGTGTGCGGAGCACGGGATGAGCTTCGAGTGCTGCGATGGGTAGCGGGCGGACGGGGAAGCGGGGAATAGGGGTGTCACAAAATCAGTTAGGCAGGTGGACCGAAGTCGAATAGAATGAAATAATAACAACGTAAAAGAACTCACGCTCAAGCCCATCCGGAAGGTACCACCAACTGGCATCTAGCGACTCATCCTCCTCGTCCGCGAAGGCGCTCCACCGACAGGACCCATTCATGATGAGCTCGCGTGTGGCGTTCTGGAACCGCACCGGAAGGTCGAGCAGCCACGAAACAAAGATCTTCTGGCGCAGCGCCTCCTCCGTTGCGCGCGTCATGCTGTTCGCCAGCAAGTCGTCCCTCCCGCTAACCGCCTTGCGGGTCGTGACGGGCCACTTGAACCTCTGGGTCTGGCTGGCCGCCACCAGCCACCGCGACACCGGCACCGCGCAGTCGAACCGGTCCGCGAGCACCGCGAGCGCGACCACGAACTGCATGCCGATCTGCTGCTTTGTGCTTGGGCCCGTATTCGCGTCTGTCTTCGTGTTTGTAGTGACCCTTGCGTTTGCACTTGCGTTCGTGCTTTTGTTCGGACTCCTACGCGCATTCCTACTCGCATTTGCCTTGGGACTTGCGTTCGTACTTGTCTTCGCGTTCGCATTCGCCTTTGCATTCACCTTCGTAAGTGCACTCGCACTCGTATCCGTTTTCGCGCTCGCCTGTACCTTCGGACTCGCAGTCCTGTCCGCAGTTGCCGCAACCGTGTCAGGACCAGCAGCACCAACATCTTCAACACCCCCGACCTGGCGCCCGTGCAACACGCGCAGCAGGCCCGCGAGAGCGGCCTCGCGCACCCGCGCCGGGAACCGCGTAGCCTCGTCATCGTCGAGGACGCGCACCCACGGCAGCAGCTCTGCGGCGGACGCCGCCGTGACGACGTCGCGGGGCCGCACGCCGCGCGCCGCCAGCCGGTCCAGCGCCGCCGCCACCTCCGCAGCCTCTCGGAACCGCGCGTCCCCGAGCAGCTTCTCAAAGTACCGCGACTGCCGCCGGAGCGTCGCCGCGTCGACGCGATACGCGCGCCGCATTGACCGGGCTTGCGGCGGCGGCGCAGCGGCTTGGGCTGGAGTCTTCCGCGCCCCTGACGTCTTGGGCGCTGTCGTGGTCTTGGTCGACGTCTCGAAGGTCACGTCCAGTATGAGGTCCCCGGCCGGGTCGATGGGGATCACTTCCGGTAGCCCGGACAGTGATGGTTTGTTGCCGCTGCTGGTGGCGTTATTGTTGTTGTCACCATCACGAGGAGGCGGTTCCGAGGCGGAAGCCGGTGGCGCTTCGGCGGGGGAACCGGCCGAGTTCGCCGCGGCGTCCATGGGGCCTGTCTCCGGTGTGAGGCAATACCTTGAAGAAGCGAGATGTAGAGGCGGTCATCAGCTCTGTAAGCGCGGGGATGGTCTTTGGCTCCAAGAAATGTGGGATGTCGTTATTTTGAAAGCCTTCAGTAGTAATCATCAAAGCGTTCACGATGTATCTTGAAGTCGGAGGTGCTGTTAAGGTGGCGATTTGGATACAAGAGTGACCAATGATGTTTCGGGCTCATATCCGATTACTAACGTTACGAAACGGGTTTGATCTTATTTTACCGTTTAAAACGGAGTCGTCCGGCTGATCAATAACACATATTACCAGGTAGGTACGTACACTCGAAACTTGAAACTGAGCATATCACTGCATAGTTTGTATGCTTATGATGGCAATTATCTTTACCTGGACTTTTAGGCACTGCAGTTATTGAGTTGGGAAGGTTTTCTTTAATCAATCTCCATACTGTTAAGGCGGATTAGATCGCCTAATCAAACGGACCAATCAGAAGAAAATCCCGTTTATAATTTTGGCTTGTACCTATCAACTACGTACCCCCCTAAAGCTCCCGTCCCTCACATTCAGCCCATTTACTTCGTACAGCACAGCACAATCTTTCGTGCCATTTGGCTTGGCCTGAAGACACCATGCCAGTCCAAGTTGGCTGAGCGCGTGGTTTTTTTCACTATCTACTTCCGGTAATGTTCTAACAGCATTACTAGGAATTTATGCGCTGCAGCTGTTAGCAGCTGCTTTGGGTTATGATTGCTTCTCACATGGCAGTCCCAATCCTTCAAACCCAAGCTCATTCGGCCGACTATCGCAGAGGATTTACTCGCTGGAGTTGCCTGCGGCATTCCGTCTCAGACTTGGATGATTTTCGCAGTATTTCCGATATGTTCCCGTTCACGTGGCTGTCATGGCCCCGTCAGGTAAATGCTCACCAAGGTTCGGCTCGACGGCACCCTTATTCGCGTTAAGCAATGGCCAGCGTCCGTTGAACTCGCGGTGTCTCATGACTATGAATGAAAGCATGACGACGATCCAGTAGACGTTGTACGAGATGACTGAACCCGAAGTGGCTGAGTTGGTCCATCCCAAGAGGGCGTTGAAGAAGCCCCGTCCACCACCCCCGTTGAGCACCGGACTGCAGCACCGGAAACAACCGTTAAAGGTCCAGTTCTATATATACATATAATATATATATATTGGCAGGATTAAGCTTTTGTCAATATCATGCGACCCCGGTCTATCTCCTAACCTGCAACATTCGAGGTTATCAATTACCTACTGGAGTATCTGGAGTTACGGAGTCATCCTCAGAGGCGTGTTGCCCACAAGCAGGTAACTAGAAGAAGGACTGGAGCTCAGAGCATGACTTACTCTGCAGCGTCGCCACCCACAATATTGTTTCCGTTGCTGCTGCCCAAAATACAAATTGCACGTGAGTACAATCCAGCAGCGACCAGATGCAACAAACAGGTCGAAGGGTACAGGAAATATTGCAACTTCGCTGAGCTTCCTCCTCTTCAGCACTTTAGAAAGACCATAGTACCTCCTCGGACTGTGAGACCTACTTGTTTACAAGATATCCTACGAAGACACCCACGGCTAAACCAACCACCACGGGAAGTGGGAAAGCCGTGGCTGGCTCAGAAAAGGAGACGCCGGCAGTGAAGACGGTAGTTTCGACACCTTCACTCAACACTGTAACGAAAGGGAGGACGGCCGTGGCGTATTGCTCTGCAAGGTGCGTAAATCAGCCGCTTGTTCGAATCCTCGTATTTGAAGGAGTTTCGAGAGCTTTGGCAAATTTGAGTCGCCACTTCTCTTGGCATTTTCCCAACACGAAGGAGCGCTGCGCTGACTACGGTTATGATGATGGCTGCTACCAGGGCGAAGATACCCTCATAGTTATACTCATTGGATTCCCACAAGTCCCCCCTCTCCCACCTCCTAAAAACAAAAAACAAAAAAAAAAAACAAGGTGCCGACGCTCCACACGGCGCTATCCGCAGGCGACCTAGCAAAGGACCCCGCCGTCTACGGCTCGTTCACCAACGCCTTCGTGCTCGACAAGGACGACGTCGTGCAGATCGCCGTCAACAACATCGACTCGGGGTGCCACCCCTTCACCTGCACGGGCACCACTTCCAGGCGGTCCACCGGTCTGGAGAGGAAGCTGGGACCTTCGCCGAATCCGGTGCTGCGGAGGCCGACCTCCCCGCCGTGGCCATGCGCCGCGACACCCTGGTCCTAGAGCCGGAGGGCAATGCCGTGCTGCGCTTCCGCGCTGACAACCCTGGCGTCTGGTTCTTCCGCTGCCACATCGAGTGGCACCTGGCGCCGGGGCTCATCGTGACCTTCGTCGAGGCGCCGCTGGCGTCCCGGCGAGGGGCAATGCGGCCGGTGGCGCGGCCGACCTGCTCGATCTGACGGGCGAGAACAGGGTCCCGGATCCTCCGCCGGATGGGTGGGTTCGTTGTTATGGAGCCCCTCTCCCTTGTGTGTTTGAGGGTTAGGGACGAAAGACTTGAGTGACATACTGATGATTACTGTGTGCTGGTTCACGACGAGGGGCAAGGCGGCGCTCGCCTTCAGCCGCCTGAGCGGTGTCCTCTGCGTGCTCGTTGTCGCGTGGTGCGGCCTAGCACCGGATCCTGGCTCTCAGCGGGACATTGGGCAGCCGACTTCTGATGCCCCACCCGCAGAAAAGGACGCCGGGAGGTTCAAAGCCGCGTCGGCTTCTCTGCCTGAGCTGCGGCCGGTGCTGATTACCTCCGTCTCAAGGTGTGGGAGCTCGACGGGTTGATGGTAATAGGAGGAAATGCCTGATGGTGATATATATAGATAGATTTTCGGAGCCAAAACATGCGGACCCATTTCTACCCGGTCCCGCTGGTTATCGGGTTTGGTTATAACGGTATCTTTTACTGGAGTGTGCTATAGTGCTTGGCTTTTGCAATTCTGAACCAAAAGATTTGTTCCATGCTTTTCGAGCTCACGCGTTCAATAGAGTGTGCCTAGACGATAAATATTGGGAACATCTTAGCCGTAGTGCAACAAAATTTCTATTGGGAGTAACTGATGCCATACTCTCACCAACAAGAATGAAGCAGGCTTCATGACAGTCATTATTACGAGGCTCGATGTTACTCCAAAAGGAGAGGCTGGAGAGCAGTGCCCATTTCGCCAAGTTTAATGGCCATACTTGTGCCAGTTCTTACAAAAGTTGCTTTAACGGGGTTTGCATTTATCAGGTATAGTTGAGCATAACAACAATTAGTTCAGGGGACTAGGAAAACCTTGAAATTCAGTCGACTAAACCATTCAACCTCCCAATATCGGCTCGTCCCCAACCAAAGCTTCCTGAATTCCACCGAATCCCTTGGATATGTAATATCTACAATTGGCTTTCCAAATATCGGGTTGCTTTTCTGGCGCGGAATTCAGCGACTGTAAGGTTTCTTGCGTCGAATTAGCAAGGAGACACCTTTAATTAGCTGCGTCCATCAATATGTCCTCGCCAATGAGCTCCGATAATGGAGCACTGGAATCCTTTGTCGAGAAGCATGCGTTGATGCGGGAGCTCAAAATGGCCGTCGCGACGTTCTTCGGTTTAGACCTGTTAGCCCACTATGTTGTCCACGACAGATACGCTTCGGCCCCGCGGACGACACGGCAGACCGCGACGCTCTTCGCCGTGTGGTCCGCCCTGGGATACGGCGCGGCCAACGCGGAGCGCTGGGCCGCGGAGTCCTCGACCCGCGAGAGGACTCTCGCGATCCGCTGGCAGAAGGAGCGCGGCGGGGCGCCGCCGCCATCCCTGATGGGCGCCACGCTGCCCGGCACCAGTCGCGAGCAGCTGCATTACAGGTCCTGGATGAGTTTTCTCGCGGGCCTCTGTATTGTGCGGGGCGTGATCTCCTATCGACCAATCATCGTGAAGCAGATCGGGGTCAGGCCGGTTATATGGGCTTATGATGTCTTGGCCGGGATGGCAGGTCTCGGGGCACTCGGCGCGGCCCTTCGTCTGGGCCACTTGGAGATGGTTAGGGAGAGATTGGAATTCGGTCTCGGCCCGGACCTGAGAAGTTGGCCTTATTAGGGGAAGCTTGGTTGTTCATCACTACCGGGCGGGG
>QJNZ01000454.1:49445-73935 GCA_004155055.1 Monosporascus sp. CRB-8-3
CCCCCCCCCCCCCCCCCCCCCCCCCCCCCCCCCCCCCCCCCCCCCCCCCCCCCCCCCCCCCCCCCCCCCCGACTTAGATTACAGTGGCCACTTGACGGTGAGATCTCACAATCCTCAGCTACAAGGCCGTCGCGAGGACATCGTGATAAGGCGCAGAATCCTTTTTTATTTACCAATTGTCACAGTTAATATATAGTGCTATTGCTAGCAATGCAATAGCGGCGTCGCTTTTGCGACACCAATTCACCCACTAGCCCAGCGACTATTACCCAATTCCATAGTCATGATCCTGATAGGTGAAACGCTGTTTAATTTGATTACCGTACATGGGTATCCTTCGCAGCAATTACCACACACAATGTGGCTGGACAGAGAAGGAGCCCTTCTTAGCGTCCCTCCCCCCCGGCCTCTAGACCATCCGGAACGCACTGGGTTCCGGCTGCTCGGTTTCCCGCTCGCTAGCAAAAGCCTAATAGGAACTCGATGCGGGTGAAGAGAAACCTCGGCCAAGGGACGAATGTTTGGTCGTTGCCTCTTCGACCTAGCGGATGGGCCTACGTACTCGGACGTCCTGTAGGGCTGGGCCTGGGGCTGGGAGGCTCAAGTTTCCAAGCACGTTCAAGACTGCTTTGATAAGTTTCGTGGTCTAACACCACTGCGCGTGTGGCACAGTTGTGGCTAGGGACTACGCCAACCTCTTGGGAACTATCTTGACGTCGAACACCTTGGAGGCTTTGAGCGACGGGCCAAAACGCGACCTGGGCTTGCTGAGTTAACCGTTACCCCGCCTTATCTCTCAATGTATCCACCTCTTTGGTGGTCCTGGAGTTGACGAAATAGCTTGATCTCACCCCACGAAGACCGACGCTCCTTGTAATAGGCTTGATAGTTGAGCGCCATGGCCGAAATCATGATATATACTCGAGTATACTTTCAGCAGCGCCGGTTAACTTGAATCTAGTAAGTGATCAGGAGACGATCTATTATCCATACTAGGGCTCCTCGATGAGTCCTTTAGGGCATGCCCGACAAATCGAATCAAGAGCCCACGGCCTTGGCCAGTCAGTAATCGCATCGTCGACACGGTCGCGAGTGCTTTCTATAAACACTACGGGACAGAAAGCACGCGTGGCTATGAGCCTCCAGCTAAAATTCAGGTTGCCTTTATTGAAGTTCTAGCCGAAACAAATGATGCTGCTACCTGAGCCCATACTACACAGGACTTAGCAGAGCCACGCAGACTCCGAAAACCAGAAGAGCTCGCCCACGAGTATGTTTTCGAACGGGCTATACCCGAAGAGCATATCCTCCACGAAGTATCCCTGCGGGGCTTGATGGACTGGGCTCCATGAAGTGTCGTTGCCGACCTTGAAGAACCTTTGTTCCGAATGGGAATAGGGTCACATTCGAGACGAGCCTGATAAGCCCAAATCGCAACATATTCCACTGCCCACTGGCGACGCGCTATAGCGAAGGACCTCAGGCCTATCCGCTGTTGGTATGGTCCCTGAGGAATTGGCGTCAACTTGGCATGTTTCGCGCAGAAGTTTTGGGCTCGGGCTCCTGTCAACTGGATTGCTCGCCCACTTTCGATGATGATGTATGGATGCCGATCACGAATAGTACTGACGATACGACATATATCGAATTTTAGTTGACTATTTTGACTATCCAGGAAAGGGCGGTTCGAAATTCTTCGATGAATTGGATGATAGAATTAAGATCGTTCTATGGGATTGGTAGCTTGCAGATCCCGACTCTAACTTCTGCTCGGATTATGCGGAATTCGAGGGATGGCGAGATGTGAGGGAAGACATCTTGTTATGGGATGAGATTAGCTCCTGGGAAACTTGTGATGATATTGAATTTGATGGGGGAATGCTCAGAGATACAGAGGTGCTATATAACCGAGCACTGGATGAATTGTTAGACGAACATAAAAGGACCAAGGCGGATATTGAAGCAAGGGCTGTAATGATAGGCTTGTAATTTTATTCTCCTAGCTGTATACTACGGATGTGATTCAATTTCACCTCTTGCCTATTCTTTTGTTTCAGTTAAGGTAAGAATGTACGTAAGATATACCGGAGGGCTAGCATATTGCCCTGGCCTAATGCACTTCGAAAATATTCGGTGTTGATGTCCATATAAATAGGTGTCAGGTCCCAGGTTGAGATAGCCCCTCGTCCAACTTGAACACACTCATTTACCTTTAGAGGCCTTTTATTACTGGCATGAGCGCTATACTGAGACCAGCGTTCAGGGTGCACGCTCGGAAACGGCTTAAAGGTTCTAAAATGTCTTTATGCACCTATCTAAGGTGATTTCAAGTTACAAGTCGAAGGGATAGCTCATCACCCAACTTGAATACACTCATTCAACCACTTACACACACCCGTTATTAATAATTTCATTACTTGGGCCATATAATAAGATATATCCGAAATGTCAATCAAGGCTATTTAGGAATTTGGTGGCGACAGAAGGTGAGACTACCCTGTAGAATGCAATGAGGTTATCCTGGAGGGATTTGTATGTAAAAACGCATAAGGTAGGCTCAATCAAGAACGATGGAAATCTGAACATGTGTCTCTTATTGATGCTATCAAAACTATGGATTTTCTGCAGCAGCCTGGGGGATGTTGGGCCATATATACTCGTGAATAACCGCATTATTAAGCATATTCTTCACATATTAATCCATTATTTCTAATACTAAATAAATGCCTAATAATAAAAAGTTGTGGAAGGTTTAAGGGATTAAGAAGGCTTTCCTAGCCTCAACCACTTCGTATAGGGGTATCCCCATTTTTCCGGAGGAAACCTCCGGATTCCTAGAGGCTACTTAATAACATACGCGTTGGTACGCTCAGTAAGGCCTGCTGAACAGTTGCTTTTAAGTTGCTAAGGCTAAAGGGAGTGATTTCGCGATATGAAGATCGGTAATTAAGTCACGGGATCTATCACTTGGACAGGCCCCTTAACGGGCCATCCCGTGCAGCCACCTGGGCAGTCCCACGTGATATACGCTTTCTCCGGCTTCTATATGCCTGAAATCTATATTGACAGGTTTTGGATGTAAGCCCCTCCTCCGAGGATTCCTGTTAGGTCATAGACCTTGAACTGACAAGAACCGCAATGGACTAGGGATTGGACATTTGCCATCCAATCTTCCTAAATGAAACGCAATGCCAAATCACCAAGGTGTCTCGGGAGAAATCCCGTCCGCACCATCTGAATGCTCCTCAATTTTCTTGCTTTGACAAAAGAATTGGATAATTGTGTTAGCCATCTTCCCAGGTTGGTTTTCTTGGATGAGCAAGTTCACATACCTTCCCGATCCCATATCTGGCGGAGGATCTCAATGTGACCGTGGGACAGATCAACCTTACCGTCACCTCTTATCTTTGTATGTCGAGTCTATTTCCGGCACTCATGAGAAATGCTTCAGGTCCTTTTGGGCGCCGGCTCCTGTTTATTACGGCCCTGATAGTATCCCTGGGTACAAACATCGGCCTGAGAATACAATCCAAATTCAAACTCCTCTTTGTCTTTCGAATGGTACAGGGCGCCGATATCTCGGGCACATATTGTGTGACTTGTTCACACCTGCAGCCAGAGGAGGTTATTCTGGGATCATGTCATTCTCGTGTGCCATGACTCTTTTCGTTAAGAGAGAATCCTGCTGACAGTTGTGTAAACTTAACATTCCGCCTAGTATTGGACCGGTTCTAAGTGGCTTCCTTCTTTTCCGTTGAGGATGGCAACCAGTCTTCTGGTTTCTGTCTGTGGCTACAACATGTTTCCTCCTCCCATGGTGCTTTTCTTCCCGAAGACCGCGCGCAGCATTGTCCGGGATGGAAGCGTACGTAGCGAGGACATCAACCAAGTTCTATACCGACTCTTACTCCCAACGACACCCAGTCTCCTCACGCTCCTATCGACCAGCCGGATCCCCGGAGATTTCCAAACCCGCTTCTCTGTTAGTCCTGTCGGATTCCCTGGGGCGGCCATCACATAATGTGTTCGGTGTCAACTAATCTATATATGGTTTCCTTCAAGCTTCTCTCCCGACATTATTTGTTACAAGAGTATAAGCTCCGGGAGTGTATGTGGGATTAGGTTATCTTCCATTCGGTGTCGCATGTGCAATAGTGGCCTTTGCGACGGGCAAGTATCTCGACATTGACTACCGGAAAACGCCAGTGGAATGCAACGTCGCCATTTCCAAAGACAAGGCGCAGGACTTGGTGGGCTTTCCAATCGAGAAAGCAATACAGCGAACAACCACCATCATAAGTTTTTGGCAACGGCCGCGTTCATCCTCAAATACGGATGGTTATTTGAGGACCACACCCCCTTAGCGGGAATTTTGGCCTTGCAGTTCATAGGCATTACTATTCAGTCCTTATTCACGACGCTGAACCGTTTATTTGTTTATATACACCCATTGCTCATCAGGTGCACCGGCTGCTAGCAACTTCGTGCTCTCTGAAGCCGCGTCTGGATTCCTAGCAGTACTGGATCGTTTACTTAGAAATATTGGCCCAGCTTGGGCCTTCATCATCTTTGGGATTCTTAGGCTGTTTTCTAATTCTACTACTTGTACTCTTATAGAGGCAGGGGTCAAAGATGGCGATAATTACCAGACACCAAGGCAGGCGGAATTTCTTCTCAGGACAGCAAGACTGAGACTATTACGACATGCGGTAAAACACAAAACATCAATTCTTGCTGAAATACACTGCCGATCATAAAGCAACGGCAGAGGCGCGAGCCAAAAGTTCAGGGCGACTGCATAGATCCCTATATCTTCCCGACAACGTACTTGTCGATTAGATATCTCAGCTTATCAGCTGCCAGCTGTCTCGTCTTTGCCCTATGGTAATATGCCTGGTTGATGAGTAATGTTTTAATGGAGTATAGCCGATTTCGACCATTAAACTTTTGAATCGGCTTACTGGGTCTAATATGTTTGAAATATTCGTTTCGATATTTTGGCTTCTTCGTTTCTGTCACAGTTAGGCTGATCGCCTGGAAAGAGTGCATAGAGTGTGAAAAGTGTAAACTGTCTTGATTAATCTGGGTTCTAGAGAACGGTGGCTAGAAAGCTCTATATATAGTGTAGGAGCCCTGGAACAACATTTCAGCGGGGTACCTACAGGCTATGGGACTTGATGACTAAGCAAGTTACCCCTATTCTGCCACAATTTCTTAACGTTTCTAACGCCAGATCCCAACCTTCTTTTCGTAATGGGCATGATACGCACATAATTATATCGAAAATGCAAGGTTACCTGTATAAACATTAGTCCTAATATTAGATTCCTATAAATCTCTATAAATAAAGCTTGGTTTAATTAAACGCTTTCGGTTATTACAAGGTGGAGTAGCCGAAATATAACTTTCTTAATTATTACTTCTATCTCGTTATTTAATTTTTTTTCAGGCGCCGTTTGCTTGCATATTTAACCGGTAAACGTCGTATATCAACTTCTTAAAAGAGTCCAGTTGCTGTCCCACGTCGTGTTTAATGGTAGCTTCCCATCGAAAGTCGTCACATGGAACCCAAATTGCCCAGTCGGTGTTTCTCGCCTAGTCGAACAGGGTCAAGAAGTTGATAAGTAATCGCCAAACAATCGCAGATGAAGAACTAAGAATCGTCTGCCACATGTTCTATAGCTTCGACGCCGAAAGGCGAAATCCGGAGCAGTATTATAGATCTCGAGCATTGACATATAACTCCCTAAGAATACGCTTAAGGGCATTATCTGTCTTTAGAATCTGTATGTCAAAGCCGTTTAGTTAAACCCCAGCGCGAAGCTCAGATATAAGTGCACGTCATAGGGTTATGGCTTACTTGAGAAAGTAGACTTCAGATGAACCGACTCTTTATCCCCAAAGCTAGTTTGAGACAGACCAAACTTCGACACTCTACCTTGACCTTCTTACTATGCGCTCGTTATCGTGGCAAGACAGGGTTGTTGGGCCGGGTCACTCTGTATGCTGACGCCCGGCTGCCCGGCCTCGGCCTGGCATACGGAGGAGAAATCGTCGTTAAGAAGCCCCAATGTAGTTCCAGTGTTAGATACGCCGATATTACTGTTGAATTTAAAGGGGAGTGATACAAAAGTTTAGGCGCCACAGCTGGTTGGTGGAGAAGTCAGCTTTAGCGGGCCATAATTACCGCTATGCGGGTTGTGCTATCCCTGTTCACTCCCCTGGCCCTGGCCCCACAGGCACTTGTATCGGGGAGTGAGACGACTCTGTTGACGTCTCCTTTTATGCATTTTCCGCAAAGATAGATTTCGCGTTATATAGGTGGCATAACCAAATGTATTTAATATAACCGGGTTTTGCTTAACACGTTAAAACAGGGGCATTTACGGCTCTTTCCGATGGCTACTAGTCTCCACTATGATTCCCCCTATGGTCGCAATGCTCTTTCCACCCATGATATCAAAAACGGGCAAATTCGAACCAAAGTTGTTGCGGGACCAGCTCCTAAGCTCTACTGCGACGAGAGAATCCACGCCGTAGTCGATCATGGACCTGGACGGGTCGATGTGCTCGGGCGTGACTCCTAACGCACGAGCCAGCTTAGCCCTCAATGCCTCTACCACGACCTGGGCCTTGTCGCTCACTGCCATCGCCCGTCGGAATAGCGTGGCCGTATCGTTGACCTGGTCCGTCATTTGTGCGGTCTTATCGGCCCATCCGGTGAGGGGCCGCAGGAAGCCGGAGAACAGCGGCCGTGTCAACCGCTGGACGGGCTCCTGGCCGCTCGAGATGAAGTCGGCCGCCGTCCGGGCGCCGACCAGCACCTGGGCGTCGGGCAACGGCTGTCGCGAGGGGTCGCAGTGCAGATCCACCAGCGCGATAAATTCGTCTTCCTCGATCACCTGCATGTCCTCGAATACCTCCTGGACGCGTCGGACCTGGCCCGTCTCAGCTATGCGGCCGATCGTCCGCATCAGGCCCAGGTCGAAGGAGATGGCCTTCTGACCCTGGCTGATCCTATGCCGTGCTAGTGCGTCTTGATAGGTGCTCCCGGCGGCGTAGTTGCTCTGGCCGGAGTTTCCATAGATGCCGCTAAGGGAGGATAGAAGGATGAAAAAGTCCATATCCCCCGGGAGCTGCCGGTGTAGATTCCAAGACGCGTCGACTTTTGACTTGAGCGTAGTCTTCCACTGACAATGGCTCATGTTATCGAAAATAGAGTCCTAGTTTTTCGTGAGTACTCAAGGGAATACAGTGAGGAGACTGTAGGGGCGAGTGACAAACCTGGAGAACCATGATGGAGTTGACGCAGCCTTTGATTGGAGGCATAGTTTTCTGGCACTCGTGGAGCACCTTTGAAAGCATGGCCGCCGAGGAGACATCACACCGAGGTTTGGCAACGTCAACGCCCTGGGTCTCCACCTCGGATATGGTTTCGGACGCGGCCACTGACGAAGGGGACCCTGATCTTGATAGGAGGATGAGGTGTCTTGCTCCCTTTCTCGCCATCCATCGCACTACGGAGCGACCGATGCCACCTAAGCCTCCAGCAACGACATACGAAGCCTTCGGATCGAGCTTCCACGTACTGTAGTTACTGAGCGACTTCTGATATTGCTTGTCAGTTATTTGCCTTATCCAGATGGTTTGTAGGAGACTAACCGGCACTGTGTGAGCGTGATCGACAGATACGACGACGCGGTCTATCTCGCGCCCGCTCTGTATATAACTGATGGCCTTCTCAAGATCAGACGCTGGATATACATGTTGTGGAAATGGCTTTTGGATGTGCCCTTGAGACAAGAGATCAGTCATCTCCTTGAGCAGGCTCCGTGTAAGCCTTCGGTTCGTCCGAGCGATGTGATACATGTCAACAACGAAGAAACTCGTGTTTATGTTGAGCGGCGGGGAAGTGTCGTGGCCAACCCCGGATGTTCTAATGTCAATAAATCGACCGAATGGAGCTAGGCATCCCCCCAATTCCCCGAAGGTCTCGCTGGAGGAGTTCAGAATCACGTCCACACCACAACCGGCCGTGATACGACCGATGCCCTTGACAAAAGACGTACACTGATTAGAAAATATGTGATCGGCGGGCACGCCGAACCTTTCCACTAGCAACCCTCTTTCGCCTTTAGACCTAACGGTGGCGAAAATCACAGCCCCAACCATCCTTGCTATCCACAAAGCCATCTGGCCTGTGCTCTCTGCAGCCGAGTGTACTAAAACTTTTTCGCCTACTTGAAGCTGAGCCAGTCTGACCAAAGAATAGTAAGCCGTCAACGCAGGGAACGGGGTCATCACCGCCTCTTCAAATGATGATTCATCGGACAGCCTGACCACCAGGTCTTGATGCGCTCGTGGATATGTGCGTATGCATCCGGGCTCTACCATTACTACGCGGTCTCCTGGTTTGACGCTCAGGCAACCAGACCCAACCCTCGTGACTAGTCCCGCACATTCAAATCCGAGTTCGTCCTGCTGGAGTCTCCTTCGGGCAGTCAAGCTGTCGTGGAAGTTGAGAGCCCACGACTTCGCTTCGATCTCTACGAAGTACGGAGTAAGTCCGTTTCGGTGATACCGGAGATCCTCCACGAAATGGAACCTTTCGTGGTCGGGCGTCCCTACATGAGCGACCAATGCGGGTCCCGGGAGCCAAGGTTCTTGTCTAACTGCCCGGGATATGAGGGATACCATTTGTTTGTGTAGTGCCTTTCGTTGCTTTAGCCGTCCGGTGGTTAGATAGCCGTCTTGGACGACGAATTCGATCTCGGGAGATGTACCATTCATTGTTGCATCGAGAATGCGAAAGATATAGTCCGGCAAACTCGCGAGGGACGATGCTCCGTCGGCTGACTCAATTGCTAGTGTCACGATACGTTTTTCGGGTGCTTCTGAGCGAATGGTCCGCAGAAACCCGATTGCCACGCTGTATGAGGGGTACTCAGCGTCCTGGACGCTTGTGGAAGTGACCCATAACAGTTTGCAAGATCTCTGAATTAGGGATTTAACATCAGAAAAGCACGCTTCGGATATCTTCGCGAGGAGAGGCTTGCCAATCTCGAGAAGAGAAATTACCGTCTCGCCTTCCTTCCATTCAATGTCCCGCAAAGAATTGAGCGACACGGCTATCGCTTTTCGCGTGCCCGCAATCAACTGTGATAAAGCGACTTGATCACCCGAGTTGGGATCAATGACCAGCACAATACCACTATCAGGTCGTGGTTGATATTTAGAGGCCTCCTCGGAGGTGGAAACTTTCGTCGAGATCATCATACTCCACAAATGGCAAGCGTCATCCTCGTGATCCCGTAGAATTACATCATTCCCCGAGAACCCCGCCTGCCTCAGGGTTTGATCCCATCGGTGCTCCCTTATCAGAGGTGAGTTTGTCCGCCATTCTTCCTTGGACATCCACCATCCGGGTAGCAATCCCCATGGGACATTCAAACAGGGATCGTCGTCCGCAGTGAGTTCGAAGTACAGTAGATGGCCCCCTGGCGTCAGAAGCCGGTGGATGTTCTGAAGCGTGGCAGCCAGATCTGAGGTTGCGTGTATAACGCTGCCGGCAACCACGACATCAAAGCTCCCTGCTGCAAACCCTTGGTCGCGCGAGTCTCGCTCCAGGTCAAGTGTGTGGAATGATATCCTTCCCTGACGATCCTGGAACTTTCGCTTGGCCTCATCCAAGAAGGCGGGTGAGATATCCGTGTACGCATACTCGGAGAAGCAGGCTGACCCATCCTGGCGTTCAAATTCCTGGAGGACGGGCAGCACGTGCGAGGTCATCCCACCCGTTCCGGCGCCCACCTCTAGGATTCGAATTCCTGGGTTTTCGTGGGACAGCAAGGCTAGTAGCCTCCGGAACCGCACATCACATATCTGGTTGAAAACCCATTTGTAGTACTCCTCGGCCATGCTTTCATGGAAGAACAGTTCCAAGACATCCATCCTTCCGGTGATGAGCTCGCGCAGATTGCGAATCACGTGCCGGTTTAGCTTCCATGCGGGCCTCTCCTCCTCGCATCGTTGCAGGAGCGTCTCGACGTGTGCCTCGTCCTGCTCCGAATCGCCAGGGCGTTGAGAAATGTGATATTCCATAGATGCTATGTACATCTGCATGTGGGCGGGGGCCGTCCGAAGATCTTCTACCGAAAGTTCCATGAGGACTCTCCGCACAGATGACAATAAGGCTGACCCGAGGTTATGATAGTAGCTGGCGACGCTCGCTTCGTCCCTGGCTTCGGTGTTGGCATGGCACCACTGATGTAGTTGTCGTGGGCTTAGCAGGCTCAATTGCGGTTTCCAATCGATGCCATGCAAGAGCATGGAATCCTTTCGAGGGGTCTTGTGATGCGATACCGCCGCCAATATAAGCCGCTCCATTGTGCACAGTAGTGAGCCCTCGTCGCCTATTACGTGAACAGTGGAAATAGCATGTGATCCTCCCGGCCTGAGTCGTGTTTCGGACAGGACTTTAACGGAGCTCGAGTTTAGCCACTTTGTCGATATCCATGTGTTAAAGAGCTTGTTCGGAACCAGCGTCGCGTCTAATCTGGCTAGACCTTTGGAGAGTGAGACCACTGCAAGATGGACGGCCGCATCCAACGCCGCGGGGTGGACTAGATCTCTCTTATCCCGCGGGTCCGGTCTGGCTGCCTTGATGGAGGCTACAGAGCACTCGCGGCCATTCCACTTGATATCTCGCAGGAGTCGGAATGATTGTCCGTAGCGAATGCTAGAAAAGTCACGGATGAAGTTGTAAAAGGACCGTGCGTCGATTAATGTCGTGCAGGCTTCAACTGCGTTCTGATATTGACGGGTAACGCGTTCATTCTCCAAGCGCTCTTCGTTATCAGCATCTATCTGTTCTGCGACTTCTTCATCCCGGACCTGGAGAGCGCTCTCGAAACATTCAGCCCATCGGTCGTTAGCATACGTGAAAATTTTGACTTCAAGCCACGCTGGCTCACTTCCGGGAGATTGAGGCGGCCGGGGCCGAAGGTGGGTAACCATCTCTGTTGCGCCCTTCCCATCGTCGATCACGATAGGGTGCAAGAAGTGCGCTTCCTTGAAGTAAAAGCCAGCGATCTTGCGACTGGGAGACACATATTGAGTAGCTGCTTGAATCGCCGCTATCAACATACCCGCACCCGGTAGTAACACCTTATTGCTGACCTGGAGATGCACACAAACTCGCCAATTAGCCTAGTTCTTCTTCGGCTAAAGCGTCAAGGACTCACAACGTGATCCCGGAGCCAAGGCACCGTATCCGGCGACAGAACGTGTCTCCACCGCGGCTCGAGAGGGTTCCAATCGTGCGAACGCTTTCCAAGGACACTTGCAGGGGCGCTGCCCGGTAGCCTTGAGTCGCGGCTGAACCTCGATTCAGCCCAATACCTGCGAGAGTTGTCGAAGGGGTACGCAGGGCAGTCCACTAAAAATGGCTGCGGCTCCGTAGATTGGCGATTTCCTTTAAGGATAGAGACTTCGTATCCATGACAGAATAGTTGTCCTAGCACTCCCAAGAGGGTATGGAGTGGTGCCTTTCCCCTTTGTAAGACTGCATGATACCGGGGTCGTGTTTCCCTATGGGATGAAAATGCGTGAGCTAACGTGTCGTTAACCGGACGGCGTAATGCGGCATGCGGGCCAACCTCGATGAAGTCGGTGATAGTTGCAGCGTCCAGAATGCCGTGTTTGCTTAGTTGCATGAGGTGGAGAACTGCTTCACTGAACCGGACGGGGGAGATCAGATTGTCAACCCAATACTGCGCTTGACTTAATGTGTGCGGAGGTACTAGAGCCCCCGTTACAGACGAGACCATTGGAATCGTTTGGCTCCTCTGTGGACCTACGTCTAGGGAGCCTAAGAGTCTATGGTACTCAGATGCTACCTCTAGCATGGCCGGGGAGTGGTACGCGACGCCAGTGTTTAACTTTTGGCAAAAAATGCCATCTCGTTCCAATTGTTCTCGAAGTATCTCGATAACATCTTCCGATCCAGAGAGCGTACAATTCCGTGGGCTGTTAATGCACGCAACGTGGACGGTGTCCTCATTGGCAATGGCTGAGGAGGGCGGTGGAAGTCTTGCTAGGTAGTCTAGGACACCGTCCTTAGACAGTCCCACGGAGATCATGGCCCCTGGCGAGGTGGCTGTGGCCTTGAGTCTGCTAGCCAGCTGCCCTCTGTAGTAGGCTACCTTACAGGCCGCCTCCTGTGACAGAGCCCCTGTCGTATAGCTATCGTATTCCAGCTTAACATCAGCGCGTAAACTTCCAAGGTCTTGCTGTGGCTCAACTTACGCGGCAGCGATCTCACCAGATGAGTGGCCACAAACAACCATTTGCTCGATTCCGAAGCTCTTCAACAGCTCAACTAGTGCAATCTGAAGCGCGGTGCACAATGGTTGACTCGATTCTGGACGCCCAATGTCTTTGCTAACCAGCTCGTCTGTGTGCATTTAGAGCGTTGATGCTAAAAGCCTCATGGCAAGCTGGCAGCTACTTACCGAACAACGACCATTCGCAACCTAGGCTTGCAAATATTCTATCTAGCTGATGCAATGTCTGCTTGAAAGGTTGGAACTGAATAAGTTCCAAGCCCATTGCCGGGTACTGCGCCCCTTGACCCGTGAATACGAGTGCGACCCCTCTTTGCTTGGATACCCGGACTGGTGCAGCCGTAGTTAGTCTGTCACTCGTCTTACCCCCATTAGCATTGTCGAGGATTGCGAAGGTACGCCACTCCATGTGTTGTCGCCGAGCCGCCAAAGTGTATGCTAGTTGATTAAGTCTGGTGGGACTTCCAGCAATCTCCTGGTCTAGGTACAACTCGTACCCATCGACGGTGCGTTGGACAGCCTTTTCGTCGGCTGCCGTCCAAACAAGCAATTTGGGTGACCCAGAATATGGCAGGGTGTCAGTCCCCTCTCCGGCCGGTTCGGGTTCGTTGGCCCGCTGTAAATTCGGAATCCCTTCTGAAGCCTGGAGGGCTCCGTTTCCATCTCTTCCGGAAGTCGTGTGCCTAGCCCCAAAAGTGACCGCGGGACTCGGGGATAACTCGATCTCCCCACCGAAAAGCCCGTTGAACAAACCTCCCCTAGTACAAAGATGGTTGCCGTGCACCCCTATGCTATGCAGGTAATGACACGCGTCGTCCAGTATGGCGTGCGCGTTGGTCCCTCCGATACCAAAAGAGCTTACAGAAGCCCGGCGCAAGCCTTCCACAGGCCACGGTACGCATTTAGTCGGCACCTTCGTGCTTTGTTAGCTGACATTATCGTGTGACAGGGGGTGGCATACTTCGATGTGCAAGAAGTCAGCATCAATGTTTGGATTGATCTTCTCAAAAAGGGCATTCGGAGGAATAATGCCCCTTTCGAGGGTTAGGACTGTCTTGATAATGCCTGCAAGGCCGCTGCTCCCTTCAAGGTGGCCAATGTTCGACTTTACGGAGCCCCTGTCAGACTATGATGAGCAAAAGCTTACATTCGTATACGAGTGCTGAATGACCAACGTACACATAGAGAGGCAGTTCAGCGGATCTATGCCCTTTGAATACCTCTCCAATGGCCTTCATCTCTACGGGATCTCCAACTGCGGTCCCGGTGCCTGGGATACCAGCTCCAAGTTAATAAATCCTCTTCCCAACGAAGGCATCGGACAGGAAGAATGTGGGGAATATGTAGATGGCGAAATGGAAAGAAAATACGCACCGTGGGCTTCTACATAACGGGTTGCATCGAAGCACAGTCCAGCCTTTTTATACACCTCCTTGATTAGAAGTTCTTGAGATTGAGGATGCGGCTGGGAAAGACTTGGTGTACGGCCGTCCTGGTTCGTCCCAGTCGAGCGAATAATCGCTCTGACCATATCGCCCTCCTGGACGGCCTTGGACAGCGGCTTTATGACGAGGCAAATGACGCCCTCACCCCTTGCGTAGCCATTTGCGCGCGAGTCGAAGCTAAAAGACAGACTGTCGGGCGAGAGAAAATTCATGTTGGACAGACGGATGGAAGTTTCAGGAGCGAGAAGCAGGTTGGTGGTAAGAACCAGCGCCTGGAAAGTGTATTGTTAAGGGCGCGTCACCTTACTTGAAAGAGACCGAAAGTGGTGGAAGGAAAGAAAGTGCGAGGGTTGAGGGGGACTAACGGCCGAAGCGTCTCCATTGCGTATAGACTGGCAGGCGAGGTCAAGAGCAACCAGGCTTCCGGAGCATGCGGTGTCTACGTGAACGCTTGGGCCCAGGAGATTGAAATACCAGCTGATCCTATTCGGAATGATGGAGGAAGCGATTCCCGTAGCTGCCATACGAGGAATTGTATCAAGGTCTTTGGTTAGGATGGTGCTGTAGTCGTCCAGGAATGAGTTCGCGAAGACCGCAGTCCGGGAGCCCCGAATACTTTCCACCGAAATGCCAGCTATGTATACTTATCAGCAAAATGTCTTTCAATCCACCCAGGCCGAATACCGGGGTACGGACCGTTCTCTAACGCTCTGTAAGAAGTCTCCAGCGCCAAGCGGTGCTGCGGATCCATGGCAATCGCCTCATTCTCGGTTATAGAAAAAAAGGGGGCGTCAAATGCTGCCACATCACCCTTCAAGAAGTGCCCCCCACGGGCAGAAAACTGTCACACTGTTAAGAGGCGGAGGCAACTGGGAGAACTGACCATACCATATATGGCTTCCTATGCTCATTACCATCGTAGTAGGTATCGAGATCGAGGCGTGACTCGGGCCATGGAGTCATTAAACTCCTCCGGCTTTGCAGAATATCCCAAAAGCTGCGCTCGTCGAGCGCCTCCTGGGGCAGTCTGAAGGAGAAACCCACAATGGCAATAGGATCCATGATGGCTGAAAGACTCCCATCACTCTTGCCACGATTTTCTCCTACACCCGCTTGAGTAATCTTAAATTGGAAACGGCGGTTGCCTTTTCGCCGGGCTTCGGATTTTATCCTACTAGGTACCTAGATTCCTCGCCACAAGGCTACGTGACAGGACAGGGGGGACGTATGAATGTATGTCTCACGTGGAAATACTCGGACAAGGCAGTCTAGCCAATATCAGGGATGGACGAGATGGCGAGTCGCACAAGAAATGTGCGTAGGATATTAGCAATTTCAGTGACACTGTCATGTTAGACTATGTAAGTGGTGGCGAGCGGTGATGTAACTACTTATCTGCACACTACGGAAGGCCGCATTCGGCTGTTCATCTCGGTTAGGCGTGTACTCCTAGAAGACTCTGAAGCTGTTCGGTTGCAGAAGCATCCGAGGATTTGTGGGTATTCGGAGTAGACTTCTGCACGCTGTTCGGGGGGACCAGCTGATTTAGGCAAATAAAGCTGGCAAGTATATCTTCACTGAAATCATGCATGTGCCGGCTTCAGTGGCAACATGGGGAGAAATATATCCCTTGGCGCCACCGTGATTTGCTAATCTGGGCATGGAGGATCAGGCCAGACAACTCTCCCTAACTAGTGAGGTTGTATCTCGCTCTTAGCCGCAGGAATATTGTCACGGTACGGATACATGGCGAAGCCGTATCGACACCCTCTCATTAGGAGTATGTTGATGTTGATTTAGCTATGCAAAGCGTTGAGTACGTTCTACGTAGTAGTTCGGGGCACGGCTGGTACTGGTGAGCTTAACAATAATATGCGAGTTTCTCGTTTGGAGCGAAAGCCGGTATGCAATTGCGGCTCTTCGGCATTCGCTATTCCCATAGCTAGACATCAGTAATGATAATCCTCAATTCTGCCTACTATGCATCGAGTTACAATGGTTGGATCTGATGTTGCAATGATGATGAGTAGGTTAGTCCGGGTGAGTGTCAAGCTGCGGGGTAAGGTAAGCAACCTGGGTTCAGAACTCCTAACGATACACGACGGGGTGGTGATACCAAAATTGTATCTGGGACACCATTTCTTGCCTGTATTTCCAAGACGGCACCACACACCCACATCTGCAGGTATCCCTGGGGCTTGTAACCTTGTATTACACCTATCCTGTCAGCCTGATTAGCTCATCCTTTCTTGCTTATACGACCACTTTCGCCAATTGGCACTGACCAGGCTGGCCCAAGAATAACAGGATCATCAGCATTGGGCGATTGCCACACTCGGATGGTATTTCGGTTTGTGCGAAGATAAGCATGCATATTCCATATGCAGGAGATCGACTAGGGCTGAGATGGGAGAGTCTACCCCTACTCCAATTACTATATAGAACACAACATTTGCGCTTGGCGCCATTGCTGACCGCTGGGGCTCCTCTAGACTCTCATGCTCTTACTGCCACCTCCTGGTGCCGAGACCTCGGCGGATGCGCGAGGAGGCTTTTCTGGATGTCTTAAGTGTACCCCTTACACGGGGTATTGACCCGAGAAGGATTTCAATTCCTCCTTCCCGCGTTCCATAAGGAAGCGGCATACAAGCTCTTCGGTGATATCGGGTTCATACTTCCGCCCAATACATCCAGATATTCGGAGGTGTCTTGTCGAGAGAACCTCTCGTCATGCGAGAGCATCATCTACGAAATACGAACGGGAGAATCCAAGCTGCGATTAAAATAGGCCATAAGTCATCATATCATGGCATCTGAAGCGGCGCTTTCTCCAGAACAGGAGAACGCTCTATTGAATCGACCCGCAATGCGCCCGCCCGATGGGGTGACCCCGAACTTTGACAATCCGCCCAACCAAAATGAATTAGGGCTCTGGGTTACCGGCACATGCTTAGTCCTAACAACAATCTTTGTTCTGATTCGTGTGTACTCGCGTGTGGTTTGTGTGAAGATTGCGAAGCTGGAAGATTGTAAGTTTATCGCACCCAGGAGAGTCCCTCTCGATTTCTAATCCGCTCTAGATCTAGGACTGACGGCCTTTGTATGTTCTGCCGCATAATTCCCCGTAACTCTTCATACTGACAACGCTTTACTTAGGCGTGCTATGCCTGTATTACATGGTGCATGGTCAAGCTCGCGCGAGAAATAGGTCTCTGGGCCCACCAGTGGAATCTCTTAGTTAGAGACCTGGAAGCGCACATTACTGTACGTTACGGCTGGCCAGATAAGGAGATCACGGTACTGACATGTGTCAGACAATATATATATATCTCACCTTCTACTCCCTTGTCATGATATTCGCAAAAACCGCCATTCTACTGGAATGGACACATATATTCGTCCCGCAACGGACTCGGGACAAGTTTTACTGGACGTCCCATGCAGTCATCTTAACCAATGCTGTCATGCACACAGTGAACATTTTTGGGACACATTTTTCTTGCATCCCCCGAGAGAAGACGTGGCGCCCTTGGGTCCCTGGCAACTGTATCAATAGGCACGCCATGGATGTCTCCATTGCAGTCTCCAACCTGGCCATTGACATTTTCATCCTCATTCTGCCGCAGAGAGTCATATGGAAATTGAAATTGAAAAAGATGCAAAAAGTCGGCGTCTCAACCACGTTTTCCATGGGCTTGGTGTGAGTAACTCCTGCATCATCTTATTCTTGACCGTCTTGACGTACTTGGTGGACCGAGACTGATAATCGATCGCCTGTAGGGCTTGCATTTGCGCCGCAGTCCGGATACAGGCCACGGTTGTCCTGGACTACTCGGGCGATCGAGTGTATCTGGCTGCAAACGCGCTCATGTGGGGAATAGGGGAGATGACCTGTGTTCTTATCGTCTTTTGTGTCCCTGCGGTACCTAAAGTTTTTGGTGGTTTGCCTAGAATGGTCAGCCGCTTCTTAACGCCGTTATCATTCCGGTCTAGTATCGCTACAGGGTTGCAAAATCGCCGAGAAGGACATTCGTGGAAGTCCACTAACCATAATGCGTCCCTTACGAGCGCATACAGGAAAATGGACAACCAGGACGAGGTGCCCCTTCAGGAAATGGGGAGCGCCAGATTAAGGGGACCCGTAACGGGGGGAATCTTGCAAACCACCGAATTCACCAGAGAGGAGGAATCCGCATCCAGGGTCTCATATATTTCCTCCACGAATCGTCAGCATCCGTGGATGGAGGGGTCACATAGATGAGCGCAGATCGGCTACGAGGATGTATATGGTAGCTGGACTTGGTCCAAAGACTTAACTCAACACTTCATTTCCGTATGATGTATTATAATCATGTTAATGATTCTACATAATGAAAAGCCTGATCGAGCTTCCGCTATTTTGAACGCCGCAGAGTTTCGAGAAAAAGAATATTCCTAGGCTAAAGTGCGCTTCTGCCCGCTTCGAGGCGTGTTTGGGATACTCTTAATACTCGATTTACTGGGGTACAAGCCGATAATTAAACCATTACATGCGTTTGCATATCTAGGGATTTGTTATATTTTCATAAATTACTAGGAGGGCAAAATAGCACCTCTGTTAAGAAACTGCAATCGGATTCCGTCGATTATATAAACTTTATGTCATTATTCACTATGCAAGTAGGCCGTAAATACAGCAGATGTGCCCCTGAGGATAAATGCAAGTCTAGGATAAGGAAGGATGGGAGCATCAGATCGGTGTTCCGTACGATGAGTATCATGTCAGCTTTATGATGCACTACACCCTCTCTTTGAAACATTGTGTTGATTATGGTTGCACAGGGCTCTTGGATACAATCTTGGCACATGATGCATAGTACCGGTGTCCCACAGTATGCATATGCACATATTCAGCTTACCTTCCGCAGATACTACGTACTCCAACAATATGTACCCCGAATATGCCTATTGTGTATGAACTTTTGCTGGCTTGGCCGTAGAGCCTTGTTGGTGTAACCCACAACTGCACCGACGGGGGGCAGCGAACCCAACAAAGTAAACTCATCTGGAAACTGGACTGGGCTCGGCCTCTCCAAGACGTTACGCTTGCTGTTGCGGGGCTGTCTCTTGTTCCCCCCCTTTTCCGACACTGCTCTGCGGCATGCTCTTCCCTCAAATGGCGAAGGTTTCGCCCGGTTGGATTATGGGAGAACGGACAGTAGGCTGATAATTACGTTACATTCTGCGCCTCTCGGAAGCGATTCGCCGTCGTTTGCCTTTAATTTACGCCTGTGTGTAAGACGAATCTTTCGAACCCGGAAAAATAGCAATCCAGAAATGGGTCCTATGATTTCAAATCATGAGGACAGTTGACAGTACGACATCGAGCGATCCCAGATCCCTTGCTATGTATGAATTGAAAGCAAAGAAGCTGCTCTGTACCAGTGGCATCCCCGGAGTACCACCAGCGCCACCTTCATTTGTATGAGCCGGGGCACACAGAGAACGCTGATGGATCAAGTAAATTTGAATGTTCGCGGAATTTATGTAATCACACGCTACTTCGTACCCTACATGCGAATGAGGGGGGTCCCATAGTAATGCAAGGTGGGTGTCGTTTCAAGTCCGGACCAAGATCGTGCTGCGTTGTGATAAATCATATTGGCCTTGGCAAGGGAGAAGCAAACCACCATATTGGCGGATGGTGGAGTAAGCGTAAGTGCGGGACTCCCGGGTGGTTGGAAGCGCAAAATGAACATGTCAATCCTTAAAAGCATTGCCCGCTTGGACAACCAGTGAGACTGACGAGTGATGTTACATAGGCCTTGGCGCCATTCTCTAGACATGTAACATTGTAACTTAAGACTTGGCTGCAGCATTCAACTCCTAATACTGCTGCATTTCTGCGTGAACTGCAGGATCCTACACCGGCGAAGTATCACACGCCTGGAGTTTTCTGAGGCCGAGGGGAAGAGGGGAATAGTCCGGCTAGTTTTCGCCAGCCATTGTATTACACGTACAGCCGCCCACAAGGTGGCCCGGAGCTCATAAACACGAGATCCCTTGCGCTCGTAATGCAGAGAGCAGTCGATGTGCCCATTAGGGTCGCAGCATTTATTGATATCAGTCTCCTTGAAATAGCGACAGCCCGCCAGACCACCCCTTTTCCTTTCATCCACCCCCGTGTTGGGCAACCGTATTTGCGAATTGAGAATCATGGCAAGCTCAGCCGAAGTATCCTTCCTAGACATTCTGAGACACCGGCAATCTCGTCAGCGGCCCGTCTTCGTTGTCGTTGACAGCAATGGGGAGTGTCGCGAGATCTCCTTTGCCGACCTTGAGAGAGCTTCTAATAGGGCAGCTTGGTTCCTCCACCGTGAACAATTCGACAAGTTCGCTTATATGGGACCAAATGACATCCGGTACACTCTCTGGGCTCTTGCAGCCATGAAAACTGGCAAATGTGTACGTCTTATCGTGATAGCTCATCTCTACATCGCTAGGACGGACAGGTACCCTTTCCGGGAACAGATGCTCGAGCAACGATGAACTTGAGGCTTATTAGTGCCCTAGGCAATCTTCCCATCTCTTGGGAATTCCATCCCAGCCAACCGGCAACTCTTCCAGACCACCGGGATCAGAACCCTCCTGCATGCGCCGGAGGTTGCCCCCATGGTAGCGCCTCTCGCAGAAGCTACGCGGGACATGATTACCACTCAGCCTACGCAGGACTTTCTCGGTCTCCTTAGCAAAGAAAACGTGGAGCCGTTTCCTTTTGAGAAATATTTCAACGAAAGCGCCCCCTTTTTAGGTCTCCACACTTCAGGGACATCTGGTCATCCAAAGCCTGTATACTGGACCCATAAGGCTGCAACCATGCTAGCATCCACACATGCTCCCGCGACTGAGGATAGTCCTTCTGAGGGTGCTAACTTGATGCATGAATGCGCTCAGAACCAGAATGTCCTAATGCCGTTCCCCCTCTTTCATGTGAGACTCCTAAGACAATCGCCCTTACGAGCTGGACACACCTGTCTAACCTGGGACATTTAGGTTGCTGGAATCATGATGACTTTGGATACTTTCTTCCTCGACAACACGCTCGTACTACCAGCGCCTGGGTCGAAGCTATCCCCACCGACCCTTGCCGTCATGCTTCAGGCGGGCGGGTGTACAGCGGCTTTTGTTCCCCCTTCAATGCTCGAAGCCATGCTCAGCTACCCACCTGGCCTAGATGCCCTTTCCAAGTTGAAACACGTAGCCTATACTGGCGGACCTTTGAACCCAGCCCGGGGACTGGAGCTTTCTAAACGCATCCAGCATCTGTTCCCATTGTATGGGAGCACGGAAGGTGGACCGGCCTCTGTCATCTCTTCCGGCGATAACTCGCGTTGGAACGCTCTCAAGTTTATGGACGTTGGCCAAAGGATGGATGAAGTCGTGCCTGGCTTCTACGAACTAGTTTTTACGAGGACGGATCTCGCCAACCGTGCATATGGCTACTTCCACACCCAGCCCCATCTTCAGACCGAGTTCCGGACCAAAGACCTATTCTCGCCAGCAGAGGCCGATGGTGGCTGGTGGATATACAGGGGACGACTTGATAGCTGGGTAGTCATGTCAAACGGGCTCAAAATGGACCCGACCGAAATGGAAAATGCGATAAGCGCCCATCCAGACATCAACGGCGCCTTGGTGGCGGGATCTTATCGCTTTAGGTTATGCTTGCTGATCGAATTGAAAGAGTCAGCCCGACCAACCACTAACTCCGAGAGGGAGATTCTCGATGAGTTATGGCCAACCATCAAGGAAGCAAACAACAAAGCGCCAAAGTTCGGACGCGTTCCGAAGGAGTTGGTTCTTTTTACCTCAAAGGACAAACCGTTTCTGCGGACTGGCAAGGGGACGATTCAACGCCAATTGACTATTGAAGCCTATGACAAGGAGATCGGGGAACTGTACGCTAAGGCGGAAGGGGGTCTTCTCACATCAGGATTGCCGCCTCTGCGGTCTACCAAGCTGGCAGACTTGATCCCGTTTTTGAAAGAAATGTACCTGCAGATTCTGGACCTGGAGAATGATAATTCTGGTCTCGGCGTCGATGACGATCTCTTTGCCCGTGGCATCGACTCCCTGGCCAACTTTGTAGTCTCCGCACGGTTGAAGGCTGCCCTCCGCCAAAATGGAATCGAAGATGAGAGGCTGGATGCTATCGACTACAAGCTTTTGTATACCGCAACAACGATTACACAAATGGCCGAGGCATTGTCCGCAATAATGTCTCAGGGTGAATCCAATGCAGGCACCACGATACAGACCCGTGATAACCCAGAGGCTCTTCTGGAGAAGTACGTAAAGCAGCTACCAACGATCTCCGACCGTCCCACTGCAACAACACATAACGCCAAGACAGTTGTGCTCACAGGGTCAACGGGTTCCCTTGGGCCTTACATCCTTTCATCTCTCCTGTCGAAGCCGGAAGTCGAGAAAGTGTTTTGCCTCAATCGCAGCCCCGACGCCAAAGCAAAGCAAATCGCGTCGTTCCAAAAGCGGAAGTTACCAAAGCTTACAGAAAACGACGAGCGAGTGATCTTCCTGCAGACCAAATTGGCCGAGCCAAACCTTGGGCTCTCGGAGGCCGAGTATTCCGCCCTTGTCGATAAGGCGACCTGCATTATACACAATGCCTACCCAGTCAACTTCCTCTTGAGTCTGGGATCCTTCGAGCCACAAGTCCAAGCGTGGGTCAATCTCCTGAAACTAGCTGCTGAGTGCCACAACGTCCCTGACGTGCTCTTCCTGTCGAGCATCACAGCCGCGATCACCACGGCGGGCCGTAACAGGACCAACACCAGCCAGTTGGTACCAGAGGCAGTTTTGGGTCCAGAAGAGGCGAAGGGCCTTCTACATCAGGGCTATGCGCGATCAAAGCACATCTGCGAACGCCTACTAGAAAAGTATGCGGCACAGCCCGGGGCGGGAATGTCTGCAGTAATCAGGGTTGGCCAGATCTGTGGGCCACTCTCGGGCACCGGGGCATGGAACGAGTGGGAATGGTTCCCGTCGCTTGTCCTGAGCTCTAAATATCTCGGCGCGGCCCCTGAGTCCATCGACGGCGATATCGACTGGGTCCCGGTCGACGAGCTGGGGATCATCGTGTCCGAGCTTACCGCGGCCGTCTCCTCCAGCGAGAAGGACAGGAATTTAGTCGTTTACAACGTGATGAACCCGAAGACTGGGCGCTGGGGCGAACTACTCCCAGCGGTAGTCAGGGTCGCGCCGAAGGTGGTCCCGGCTGCCGAGTGGATTCACCGTCTGGAGAACAGCAGCAAGAAGGGGACCCACATCGTCGGCGAGAACCCCGGGCTTAAGCTTGTTGACTTTTACAAGCAGACGCTCGGAGGTGAGAAGACCGAAGTCAAGGTCGAGCTTGGTAATCTGTTGTCTGGAAGCGAAACCGCAAGAAGATTGCCGCCTATTCAAAAAGACCATTTGGTGCGTTGGATGCAGGCATGGGGGTTGTAAGGACTTTGCTACCGGTACAGGATATTAGGGCATAAATGTAGCCCCCCATTAGCTACCTATCACTCCGCTAACTAATCAGGTTAGCTTGCCCTTTTGGCTTAATCAGTAAACAGTACTTAACCACTGTGCTATTCATATATACTTTCGTTAATTACTTACAAATATGGGATTTCGGTGATTTTCATGGGAAACAGCGGCGCGTTAATAATTAAAGGGGCGTCAGTAGGGCGCCCGCCTTAACCCTTAATTGTGCGTAGTTACAAGTTAGTTATGCATTTTACGGTTCAAGTGCTCCCGTTGCAGTATTATGTCAATTAAAAGACAATCACAGTGTGTTCTATTGATTAACTACTCCACATATTAATTGAGCTTTCGTTATCCGCTAGACCTTGGTCCAATAAATCTACTTCTTGGAGGAGCGGTGCTTGGTGTGTTTCGAGCTGTCCTTGGAAGAAGAGCCCTTTGAGTTTTTGGAACTACTACCGCGAGAAGAATGATTGCAGGAGGACTTGCTCTTCCCCGGCTTGCGCGTCATGGAATTCCTCTCCTCCTCGGTGAGGTTTTGGTTCGCTGGCGTCCACGTGCCGTCCTGCTGTACCCACCAGATTCCACAAGCAGTGCATATGGGATGGCCACATGCATACTGTTGCCCCGAGGCTTCGTCCACGAACAACCGGTGGCATACCTGGTGATAGACATAATCTTGTGTCGACGAGCACTCGCAGCACTCCCAGACGGTCGGCACCTGAGACACCTTTGCGGGATGGGGTAGTAAAAGAGCGTTTTGTTGCTGTTGTTCAAAGTGATGAAGAGAGGTTGGTCCGTCGTATCCTGCACTTACCTATCCCTTTTTCATATTGTTGCTGTTGTTAGCTGTTGATGGTAAGCTGAGGAAGGTAGGACGAGGAGGTATATATACTCCTTCTCTATCCGCACAGCTCTTTGAATGGTAAAGGCCTCTGGTGACAGACTATATCTGATAGAATAGGCTTGTTCAATGGCATTCATGTTGTAACACACGTCGATGGGTTTGTTGTCGTAACCAGACACAATACACCCAGCAAACGCTATCTTTCTACATTTTTATCACTAAGATGGGGGGGGGGGGGGGGGGGGGGGGGGGGGGGGGGGGGGGGGGGGGGGGGGGGGGGGGGGGGGGGGGGGGGGGGGGGGGGGGGGGGGGGGGGGGGGGGGGGG
>QJNZ01000455.1:0-73901 GCA_004155055.1 Monosporascus sp. CRB-8-3
CAAAAATTTTTTTTTTTTTTTTTTTTTTAATAATTTACTGCGTATGCCTTACGTCCCTAGCCCCCGTGATTACTTACGGCCTGGCCCGGAAAAGCCGGTATGTATATTAGCTATATCGCCGGTTTTATGTCCGATTTTTTAATATTTAAAGGAGTAAATAAACAATTCTGAATCAGTAATATCGCTAGGGTCATGTAAATAATTTTACAAGTATAATATAGCATAGCTGCTTTTAAACCAGTTATGTTATTTACGTAAAGTAAGTAAATAAAGGTTTTTCTCGTAATTATTAATGGTAAGTAATAAAAAGCTTTTTATATAAAAAAGTAAATTTAATATATAAAAACCTATTTAAAGGTTTATTAAATATCTAGTTTACTAAAAACAACTTACGAAGTAACTTTATAAAACGTACGGTAAATATCCGTTTTAAAGTTAATAAGTTACGTACGTATAATTTATATAACCGGAGGCGCCGGTAATATTTAATAGTTATTTAGCAAATTAAAGATTAAACGTATACCTGTTTAATTTTACATTTTATAAGTTACGTAAATATATATTACTTAATATAACTAAAACAAGTTATTTAAAATTAAATTAAAATTTAAGTTTTAAACGAAAAATAATTTACTTAACCTATATTCGGAAAATATTATTTAAGCGGGATATGCATTTTATTTCGTAACTTTTAGTAAAAATTATATTATAAATAAGAACAGAAATCTTTCGGCCTATATGCCCGTAATTATTAAGAAATCTATTTCGAATTATTTCCGAAATTATCTATAATTACGGAAATAATAGTGTATCAAGGTTAGCAGCGCTATAAAAAGCCTTTTTAATACGAGCACGGATTTAGCGGAACGACTGCCGCGTGAGTTGGACTGATTTAGGATGCGCCCTTACAAAGGTGTCATATTGGTTATTATGGATCCGTCGTAAGACGAGCAAGTAGTCAAGTTCGATTAACTTTCGTCGTACTCGGCTCAGTATAAGACGCCAGAAGGGGTTGACATTGTTGTCACGGATACGGAAGGCGCGAGTAAGGTGAACCAGCTCCCCGTAGAAATTCTGTTGAATTAGCTCAAAGCATTTTCTTCGCCCGGAATGGTGTAAAATGCCTCTAGGTCAATGAGGGACAGGCGGTCTGCTGGATGCATTGAGTTTTGCCGTTTGGGTAATGGCTGTGACTCAGTGGTGCATCTGCAGTTCAATACCAGGTAGAACGCCCTGCGTGTCAATGACAAATCCGATGGTACGTTGGTGGTGTAATGGGTAGCCATGGATTTAAAGGGTGACCCTGGAGCTCATCGGATATTATACCGACGTGCTTCCACATCGTTATGCCTTCGAAATTCAGGCATCTAGGATTAATTCGATTCATTATGAATTTCGTCTCCATACTAGCTACTGCTGTAATTTGCTCAGCACAGCCCATATTGCGATTTCCTTCGAGACGGACAGTCCGATTCGCTATTCAAGCAGTATGAAGCCAGGAGGAGCCATTTTCCTCTATCTGTTCTCCTTTGGTTGTCTGCCCATCTCACGAGGCGTATGCCGAATGGACACTTTCGTCGATTATGCATGGACTGCGGCTGTGCCAGCGACCTGGCAATGATAGCGGGGTGTAGTATGCCGAGGTCACAGAGCCAAGAATCTGCAGCTATATATGCATGCGTCCCCATCCTGCAGCGACAACGCTGACAGCTCGAGCGAGTCCAATATTCTCATGCATGTAACCATACTCCGTACGTAGCATAACCTACACCACGGTCTGTACCCCTTTATTTTTAGGACGGGGCGAAACTTCCCACGAGCCTGTCGACACCATCCTTTTCCAGCACAGTGTAGGGTTTGCAGTGGGTACCCACCCGTAAATGGTCTTAGCAATTGTTCAAAAATACCCACAATTACCTATTTACGAATTAACTATTTATAGATACTTATTAAGTAAAAATCATAATAACGTTAAAACATAAAAAATTAAAAGTTGTATTTACTTTAAATATAAAATTAATATTAAACGCGTATTAATTGCGTTGTTTAATAAATTAAATAAAATTAATTACGAAATTTTTAATTTAATTAAGGTATTTAATTCAGTATATTTTGTAAGTTAAATAAATATATATTTGGGAGAAAGTTATTTACGAACGTTTTAAAAGTAATCGGAAATTTTTTAAAAATATATATTAATATTATCGTTAATTTTATTATTCGCTTAAAAACCGGACGAAAAACTGTTTTTTTTTAAATTATTACGTTACCGTATTATTTTAAAGCTAAACCGGGTCTAAAAATTAAAACGATTAAAACTTATAAAATTTACGGATATTATAACCGAAAGAAATTATTTCTTTAAATATTCCGGTAATCGTAAGCTGAAATATAATTGTATTTTTAGGAAATAACTAAAATAACGAAATTTATATTTCGAATTAAGGCGAAAAAAACAAATTAATACGAAAATTAATACGTTAAAAAATAAGTAATTAATTTACCGGAATTTATAAAAGTGGAGGCGTAATTTAAATTTATTCGCTATTTATAGAAATAACTTTTTTTAAATTTATATATCGAAAAGTTAAAATTTAATAAAATTTAAAAACTTTTTTTATATAACGTTATTAAAAGACGAATATTAACAAAGATATAAAAATAATAAAAATTAAAGTAACCTAAGTTTTAATTTTTTTTTTCGTTACGAAAAAAATTAAAAATACCTAGCTTAATTTTAAATATTAAGTTTTTAATACGTAAATAATAAGAAATCTATCGGGTTTTATAATATAAAATTTAAAACAGCTTTTAAAAAAAATTAATTTAATAAATATAAATATAATATACCTAGTATTATAAAACTAAGTTAATAATAAATAAACGTATTAATTTACGTATTAATTAATTTACCGTTTTTTATTATTTAATTAAAATATTATAAAATTTATATTTTATAATTACGTTAGTAATTATTTAGGTAAAATATATTATTTATAACGATAACGAATTAAAAAAAAAATAAAAAAAAAATTTACCTTTTTAATATTTAATAATATAACGTTAAATTTATTCGAAATAAATTTTAATAACTTAGGATATTTTTCCGCTATAATATATACCGTATCGTTAATTATTAACGTTAATTTATTTTCGAATTTTTAGAAATAAAGGTAATAGCGAGTTATATTATCTTATTATAACAAGGCGATTTATTCGTTTTCCGATAGTTTTTTTTCGGGAATACATTCTTATTTTTTATTAACGGACGTTTATAAAATAATTAATCCAAGTTACTTATCGCCGTTTTTATTATACTACAACGTAATTTAAAGTTAATATTAAATTAAGCTGTAAATTACATAAAATAGTTAATTTATAAACGATTAAAAATAATTAATACGAAAATTAATACGTTATTAAAAGTAGAACTTATATTAAATTATTAACGGGATTAATAATATTTCGGTAAACTTTATTTTAAATAACAAAATCCGGTTCGGGGTACTTTTTGTTTTAAGCCGCTTTATTACTGTAACGACTAAGCTAGTTAACCAACTATTAAACTAAGTCGTACGGTTTATATTAGCAGTCGTATTACGGAAATCTAAGTAACGAAAATAACTTAGTTACGTTTAATAATATTAAGGGTATTTTAAGTAACTAAGTTATATTATAAGCTAATATTATTTAGATTATAAACTTAATAAGTATATTTATTCTTCGTTTCGTAAATTGGATATATATTATATTCGTATAGTTTTATATGGATTTAATTAGATTTATATTATTAACGGAGATTTTATATACGCAACTACTTTATATAAGTCCGATTATTCGGAACCCAGATTAGTCGGGTCGTAATATAATTTCTTTTTTTTCTGGTAAATTATTAACCTTTATCATAACAAGTTACGTAGCTAACCGTAAACCTTGTAATCGTCCTAACTAAAAGGAAAGCTTTGAATCCCTAGCTGTTTATATTGTTAAATTCGGTTTTAACGTTATATCGTATACGCCTTGTTTCGAAAAAGGTATTAAGTGTTAAATAATTAAGGAGATTTATCGATATAGCGAATATATTAAGTACTGTCGTCGTTGTAATAAATCGGGCGTTCTTATTAATTCTTTATATTATATTAAGAAAGAAAAGGATTATTTTAACTGTAAAAAGGCCGTTTCGGAAAATTTTTTACTGCAGCTTTAATAAGAGATAAAGGAAAACTTGGTACGTAAATAGCGTAATATTAACAAGATTATCGGCCGTTTTCTTCGTTTTAAGCGTTAAAAAAAATTTTACGCTTAAAGGGTTAAATTTATTACCCGTAGGCTTTAATCTATAAACGAATTAAAGGAGTAAAAGCGTCCAGAAATTATTGTTCCGGTTATACCGAATATAAGGGCGTTTAACTGGTTAGAGATTATTAATACCGATTAGTTGTCCCTAGGCGACGTAAACTAGGGCACCTTTAACCCTGGTAACCTCGGCGTTATTAGTAAAAGTTCTTTAACAGGTGCTGGGCGCTAATAAGGTTCTTTATAGGTTCTTAGGTATTTTCGAAGTTTAGGTAGTTTTTCTATTTAATTAGATATTAGGTAAGTTTTTTTCTTTTCGTATATTAAGGATTTTCTTTGCCTTATAAACTGGTATGTCTTTTTTTACTTTATTATTATACCTAGTATTAATTTTAATAATATTCGTTATTAACTTAAATAAGAAAATATAAAAAATGAGATGAAGTTTAATATTAGGTAGTAATTATAATTAATAATTTTATATGAGCTAGTATATTTAAAATCGAGTTTTTAATTTAAACGTTTAGTTTGAATATTTTTAGTAATTAAATAAATTATTTACCTTTCCGAGAAGGTTAATCTTTTTAACCTTTTCTAGTTATAATATTTATTTATCTGGTTGCGTACGAATTAGAGTTTTGTTTTTATTTCCTAGTATAATTGCTTAAGTTATTTTAAAGTAAGAATTGCTTTTATATTAATTAGTTTTTTTTTTCGTATTTCTTTGCAAATTTTTAAATTGAAATTAAAATTAATAATTGCTAAAATTATTTTAATATTATTATAGTAGTTAGTATTATAAGCCAGTTATGCGATGGGTAATTTTTTAATTTAATTATTTTGTTTATAATATAGTATTATAAATATATTTTTAGCGTTTAGTTAATTTTTTCCGTTTATTTATTCGTTTATAATTTAAAAATATTTAATAATTTATAGTTTAAGTTAAGTTATGTTATTAAATTTTACTAGAATTTTAAAATAAAGTGTAACGGCTAGGTTAATTAACTAATTATTAAACTAAGTTATACGGTTTATGTTAATAGTCGTATTACGAAATTTAAATAACGAAGATAATTTTAATTACGTCTGGTAATATTAAGGGTGTCTTAGGTAACCAAATTATATTATAAGCTGGTGCTGTTTAAATTATAGAAATAACGAATATATATATATATATATTTTCGTTTACTATGGTTTAACGCTGTTTAGTTTAATTATTATTAAGTAGGGCGTTTAATTATATTTATTGATATTTAGCTTTTTTTTTGCTAAATATCTCCGATTACGTGATTTATCGGAGTTTTTCCTTTATTTGGTCCGACCGTTTTTTTCCTTTAATCGGGTTGTAATACGATTTTTTCTTTTTTTAGGATTTTATCCTTAAGATTAATTTCGGTATGGTTTTTTTTAACTTTAATATATTTAGTCGTATCGTTTAATTATTTCGAGCAGTTTTTTTTATTATTATTTGTCGTAAAAATTTTCTTTTAATTTTTAACGAATTTGATTTTAAAGTTATGCTTTGTTTTTTATGTTTTAACCGGAATTGGAACTACGAAATAATGGAGGATATTTCAAAATGTAAAGTTTGTATTTAACGTAGGTATTTTTGTAACGGGAGCGGTATTTTTTTATTTTCCTTAGAAAATATTTACGCGGAAAATTAGCGGTTAAAAAAAGAGGAGGTATTTGCCGAGGAGCGTTTCCTGGAAATATAAAAACGTTATTAGGAGGAAATAAATAAGGTTATTACGCGGTTAATTTAATTACGTAAATAATTTTTTTTTTTCGTTTTAAGGGTGTAAAAATAGTACAACGGAAGCTGTAATCTTTGGAAAAATTAAAAAGTAAGAATAATTAGAGATAATAAATACGTTAATTACCGCCCGATCCTTAGATTTAAATAATTAGTTAATTCCCGAGATAATTAACTAGCCGTTCCTGAATAATATAAACTGGAGAACTTTTAATTTTGGTAGTCCCGGCGTTGTTAGTGAAAGTTTTTTAGCAGGCGCTGGGCGCCGGTAAGGTTCTTAGCTGGTTCCCTGGTGTTTTTAGAATTTGGGTAGTTTTTTTATTTAACCAGATACTGGGTAAGTTTTTTTTCCTTTCGTATATCGAATATTTTTTTTTATTTCGTATATTAGTACTTTTTTTTATTTTTATTTTTTATTTTTAATATTAACCTTAATCGTATCCGCCGTTAACTTAAATAAAAAAATATAAAAGATTGGATAAAGTTTAACTTTAAGTAATAACTTTAATTAATAATTATTTTTTAAGATATTATTGATAATTTTATATAGGCCGATATATTTAAAATCGAGTTTTTAGTTTAGGCGTTTAATTTTAATATTTTTAGTAATTAGATAATTTTTTTAAAAGGTTAGTTTTTTTAATATTTTTTAATTATAATATTTATTTATTTATTTACGTACGAATTAAAGTTTTGTTTTTATTTTTTTTGGTATAATTATTTAAATTATTTTAAGATAAAGATTATTCTAACGTTAATTATTTTTTTATAACTTTTTATAAATGTTTAAGGTAAAATTAAAGTTGGTAATTATTAAAGTTATTTTAATACTGTTATAATAACTGGTATTATAGGTTAATTATATATAAGGTTGTTAAGTTTAAGCCGTATTATCCAGGCTAAACTAAAGATATAAAATAATTACATTAATAATTAATATGATAAATATTTTACCTAATATTTTCGAATATGGTAATTATTAATAGTTTTTACGGTAATGATAAATTATACCTTAATTACGAAAAACCTTATTCCGAAACCGATTATTACGTAATACCGATAAACTTTGACTTTAATAAACTTTATACCCTTTAACTCTACGGTTTAACAAAGAAAGTTTCAGATAATAACTTAAGAAATATTAAGCTTTTCGCAATAAACTTTAAGTCCGTATAAAATAACTTTATAACCTTTCGCCAGTCTTACAATTAAAAATGTTAAATATCAACTAGGAAAAAGGGCTAGGAATTTCAAACCAGCCACCTTTTTCAACCTCGATTAATCTCAAGGCACCTTTTTAAACCCCTATTAATTAAGATAACCAAAACATACCGGCCAAATCCGAATATAAAGTCCTAATATTTCGTACCTCCGGAATCTCGACGGAAACGGTCTTAATTAAGTTACTTAACCTAAATAAAATAATCGGCCGAATAAAATATATTAATATTTCCGTCGATATTAACAACTTATCCGAAAAAAATCGGGTTTTACTTTTAATTTTCGGATATAATCTAATTCAAAACGGCGGAAATAATCGTTTTTTACGTAAACTTATATTAAAAAATATCCGGCTTATAAAAAAATTATTAGCAAAACTAAAGGATAACGATAACGGGCTTAAAAACGTCGAAATTCAACTTTTAAATCGATACAAAAAAAATTACGAATAATAGTTTATCCGGCTGTTCCGGATTGCGAAAACCGTTTAGAATTCCGTTAAGAATGGTCGTCGATAAGGGCTTATATAACTGGGCAGTCTAAAATTACTTTGGAATAAAACGCCTATAAGGTTAAGATTTGGTAAAGCTTAATAACCGATAATACAATCTATCCATTTGTTTAATTTGGTTTTACGGTTACGTCTTCTTTAAGGAGATAGGTTAATTATATAATAAGTAACTTTTTAATTTAGTTATTTTATTTATAGTTAATATAATATTATAAATACGTTTTTAATATTTAGTTAATTTTTTCTATTTATATATTTATTTATAATTTAAAAGCGTTTAATAGTTTATAATTTAAGTTAAGTTATGTTATTAAATTTTATTAAAATTTTAAAGTAAAGGTTAGACCTTTTTTTAAAATAATTTCGGATAGTAATTTATATATATTAGAAATATGTCGAAAAAAGATATATATTATTTATTCGGCGTTTATATTTTTATTATAAAGTAAAAAATAGGAAAATTTTATACATCGATTAACGATTACGAAAACATTATCGTAATATATACCCGTAATAAAGTTAAATATAACTAAATTTTATAATTATTTAATAATTAATAATGGTTATAATTTTCCGTATAGTTTATATCGTCTGGTATTTATTTTAGCTTAGATGTTATATTAATATATAAATCTTTATAAGGTTAATTTTATTTTAGAAAAATAATATGTCCGCTATAAGCGTTTTAGGGTTTTATAAATTTTTAAATATCCGTATAGTTAGTGTTTATGTATTTTTCGTATTAAATTTTTCGATAATTTTTTAATATATGGATTTTATTTATTTTTTAGCCTTTAAGTAAGTTATTATAATATAATTATATTTCTTAATATATATTTGGTATAGTTATTTTAATAGTATTAATATATTGTTATTATAAATATTATTCTGGTATTTAATCGAAAATAGTTTATTATATTTTTACGTTAAAATCTTCTAGGTCTGGTTATTTACTAGGAGCATTTACTTTATCGTTTTCTAATCCCTTACGATAAATAATAACGTAATCGAATTCCGAAAGGTATTTTACGTAACGTAGTTATCGTCCGATTAGTTTTTTAGTAATTGCAAAATAAAAGATATTTTTGTAATCCGTATATATTTTTATCTGGTATTTGTTTCCCTTAAGATAATATTTAAATTTTTTAAAGGTTTTAACGATAATTAATTTTTTTTATCGTAAATAAGATAATGTAATTTGGTACTATATAGTTTGTAAGAGTAAAAGATAATAAGATATAACCTTTTTTTATTATTTCGTTAATAAATTACCGTTTTTAAAGTAAAGTTTAAAACGTTAGTTTCGAGTTTTATTAGTTTATTTAAGTTATATATTATTAAAACGGGTTCATTAATAAAGGTATTTTTAAACTGTTAAAAGGTTTTTTCTATAATTAGGACCTATATAAAGCGTCGGTCATTTTTAGTGAGCTCCGTTAATAATATCGCAATTTTACTAAATTGTCGTAAAAATCGTCGGTAGTAATTGGCGAATTTAAGAAATACTTATACCTTAATAATATTAATAGTTATTTTTGTATTTTAACCGCATTAATTTTTTAGAGTTTATTTTAATATATCCTAAGGTAATAATATATTTTAAATATTCGACTTTTTAAGTATAGGAAATTTTTCTTTTTACGTTAATTAAAAGATTAACGTTTTATAGAGTTCATAAAATTTTATAAACGAATCTCGTATATTTCTCCTTTATTTTTAAGTAAATAAAAATGTTATTAAGAAAATATATAACGAAAATATTAAGGTATTCCCGCAGTACGTATTTAATTATCTATTAAAACGTTACCGGTACGTTTATAAATCCGAAAAATATAACGAAATATTCGAATAATTCGTATTTCGTTTTAAAAAAATATTTTTATTCGGTTTTTAATTTAATTCGAATTTAATTATACCTTTTTCGTAAATTTAAGACCGTAACTATTTAATATCTCGTAATCGGTTCTTAATTTCGGTAATTAAAAATAATAGTATTTTATTTTTAATAATAACATCGTTAAATTACCGATAATTAATAATAAATCGTAATTTCCCGTTTTTTCGTAAAACGAAAAATATTAAATATCCGGCTAACGATTTAAAACGTTATATATATTCTTTTCGTAATTTATCTTTTAAATAATTACGAAAAACATATAGTTTTATTTTATTTAAATTATAAATAAGGTAAAAAGCAATTATTTTACTATTTTTAAGAATTATTTTATAATTTTATTCGCTATATTATAATAACTTCGTATCGAACTTTTTTTAAAAGAACTTTTTATATTTATAGTATTATAATAATATTTTCGTTATTTATTCCGGTAATTTTTCGGGTTATATTTATAGGTTATCGTTTATTTATCGAAATCACGCTTTAAGGTTTACAATAACGCACCGTGTTTTTCGGTTCTACCTTTTATTTTAAATATATTTTATCGTTTTAAGTAATAAAGTTTCTATCGTATTCTTATGTTTATATTTGTCGTCCTTGTCGATCGAGTATTAAAATCTCAAATTTTCTTTATTTTTTTTCGTATTAGGAAATAAATAAAAACTTATCTAATCAATTTCTTAATTAATTAAAAAGTTATACTAACGTAATTATAATTTCCCAAAGATTATATCGTATCCAGTTAATAAAATAATGTTAGAATTAATAATTTATTTTTTCCCTTTAATAAAAGTTTGAAAATAATTAATTTCGCTTTAACCTATCCGTCGTCGTAAATAAATCTTTAACCTTCGGCATTCTCGACATTATAAAAATAACTTTTTTTATAATAACTTTAATTAATTTATTATCTTTAAACTAATATAATTAACAGTTATCACTTTACAGTCTATTATTACGGTATACCAGTTCTTTTTAATTCGTACTCGTATAACAATAACGTCGTTACCCGTAACTCCGATTACTATTTTCATAGCCCTTTTAAAATGCTATAATCTAACCTCTTTTCCCTTACTTACTTACGGCTCCTTTACAAATAACGCTAATCTTTTAAAATATACAGGAATTCTCGTAATATCTTCTCATCTTAATCGTTTCGCGTTCGGAATTCTTCTAATTATTTCTTTATTCGCGTTACTTATTTTTATAACTATTTAAATTATTATTATATATCCTATCGCTTATAAATTTAGTTTATAAAAATTTCGATTATTTTTTCGTCAGGTAATATTAACTATAAGCTATCCTTTTTTTACTAGATACTATATTTTCTTTCGTTCTTTAAATTCCATTAATTTTACTTAATAAAGTTCTTAATTTTTTAAATTGCTTTTCTTTCTTTTAAATTTATAATAAAAACTAATTAAATCCTTAAATTAGTAATTATTCGCTAATAGTACTTTTCTACTATTTTTTAAATCAACTTTTTTTCTATCTAATAATCGTACTACCTAAAATAATAAAAACGGTCTCCCTATAAATATAACTCTTTAAATAGCCAACTCCATAATACTACTTATTAGTTAACCTCGTTTTTTTTTCGCAAATAACCGTAAATATCGGTACCATTATTAATCATTCTTGTTAACTCCTTTTTATTTTTTAAAATCAAACCCTTCCTAATATATCCGGGTTATACGTTAATAAATTACTTCCTTTCATTTTTAATAAAATTAACATCTAGGCTTTTTATAATACATAACGTAAATTTTTATATATTATTCCGTTTTTTCTGGGTAGAAATTTTCGTTCCACTCGTAATACTCCTATAACTATTTTTACAGGGCTCGATAATTTTATTCTTATCGTTATTTCTTTTAATAAAATTAAATAAATAATTTTTTTTCATAAAGCCTCTCTACCTTAAATAATCCTCGTACCACTATGTTACTATACGCCGTAATTAATAATTACTCCTGAATCGGATTATGTTAATTAATTTTTTATTTTTTTCTTTATCATATTAACGTTATCTCTTAAAGATAAAAGTTTTATTATTTTATCGGAATTTCCTAAAAGCTTTATATTAAAAGGCCTTATACCTTTTTTTACCGCAAATATAGCACTTAATTAATAATTAATCTTCCCGTTAAACTGTCCTAATCTTTATAAGTTCTAGTTATATTCCGAAAAAAATAAAAGGCGTAATATATCCGCTTTCCTAACTAAACTTATTAAACTTAGATCGTAAAATATACTAGTTTTTTCTTTTTTGTCGTTTTTAAATTATCTGTTATTAATTTTTATAACCTCGGTAATATATTTATTTAAAAGAACTAATTATTCGAATTTAATAATTTTGTCCTTAACGTTATCTTTTAAGCTTTTATAAAATATATCGATCAAAATATTATCTCCGTTATCTACCTATTTAGCCTTAACTATTAAGTTTCGGAACTCCATTACGTATTTAAACGCTGGTCTTTTTTATCGTAACTGTAAAATTTTTTGTATTACGGTACGTTCCTTATTAGGGTTGTCGAAATTAACTTTTAACTTTTCCTCGAAATTAAAATAATTAACGAAAATTTCTCTAATAAACCTTTCCATATCGTCCTTTACATTCTTTAAATAATCTCTTATAATTAATTCAAACTAGTCGAATACGTCCCCCGTAAAAAACGCTATAACGGCAAAGATCTAGTTCTTTAAATTATCGAAAGTTAAATACCGGAGATATATTCGTACCTAGATAAAGAAACTCTGGATATTACTTTTCCTATCGTAAGGTTAAAGCTTTTTAACTTTAATCTTCGAAATATTAAAGTTTTTTTGGTTTATTTTTTAAATCGTTAAACCTTAGCTTTTAATTCCTTAAACTTATCCTAAAGCAGCTAAATACTAGTTTTTTCTATATTAAATACCGTTTTAACAATTCGAAATATTATTTAAAATCTAACAATATTACTAAATAAAAGTTTATAATATATAACGGCTAAATTAATTAACCAACTATTAAACTAAATCGTATGGTTTATATTAACAGTTATATTATAAGCTGGTACTATTTAAACTATAAAAATAACGAACGTATATATCTTTCTTCGTTTACTATAACTTAACGCTATTCAGCTCGATTACTACTAAGCACAGCGCTTAATTATACTTACTAATACTTAGCTTTTTTTTTACTAAATATCTCCGATTACGTAACTTATCGGAATCTTTTCTTTACTTGGTCCGACCGTCTCCTTCCTTTAATCGGGTCGTAACATAAAAATTATACCTTTATCCGAGATAATTCTTGATAATAGCCCGTATATATTAAAAATATATCGAAGAAAAATATATATTATTTGTTCGGTATTTATATTTTCGTTATAAAGTAAAAAACAGGAAAACTTTATAAATCGATTAATAATTACGAAAACACTATCGTAATATATGCCCGTAATTAAGTTTTTTAATAAAGGAAGTTTTATAATAAAGTTAAATATAATTAAATTTTATAGTTACTTAATAATTAGTAGTAATTATAGTGTTTCGTATAATTTATATTATTTAGCTTTTATTTTAACGTAGATATTATATTAGTATATTATTTTTATACGGTTAATTTTATTTTAAAAAAAATAATATGGTCGTTATAAGCGTTTTAAGGTTTTGTAAATCCTTAGATATTTATATAGTTACTATTTATGTATTTTTCATATTAAGCTTTTCTAAAAAATTTTAATATATAGATTTTGTTTGTTATTTAGTTTTCGAGTAGATTGTTATAATATTGCTATAATATTGCTATATTTCTTAGTACATATTTGGTATTTTTATTTAAATAATATTAATATATCGTCGTTATAAGTATTTTTTAACGTTTAATTAAAGATAGTTTGTTATATTTTTACCTTAGAACTTTTTAAGTTTCGTTATTTATTAAAAGTATTTGTTTTATTATTTTCCGATTTTTTACGATAAATAATAATATAATCGAATTTTAAAAAATATTTTACGTAATATAATTATCGTCCGATTAGTTTTCTAATAGTTGTAAAGTAAGAAATGTTTTTATGGTTTATATATATCTTTACTTAATACTTATTTCCTTGAAGATAATATTTGAATTTTTTAAAAGTTTTAATAATAGCTAGGAATTTTTTGTTATAAATAAAATAATTTAATTTAATACCGTATAACTTATAAAAGTAAAAGGCGATAAGGTATAATTTTTTTTAATCATTTCGTTAATAAATTACCGTTTTTAAAGCGAATTTTAAAGCGTTAGTTTTAAGTTTTATTAATTTATTTAGGTTATATATTATTAAAACGAGTTCGTTAGTAAAAGCCTTTTTAAATTATTAAAAGGCTTTTTTCGCAATTAGAGATTATATAAATCGTCGATCTTTTTTTATAAGTTCCGTTAATAATATTACGATTTTGTTCAAATATTGTACGAATTATCGGTAATAATTAGTAAATTTAAGAAATATTTATACATTAATAATATTAATAAGTATTTTTTAATTTTTAATTATAATAATTGTTTTAGGGTTTATTTTAATATATTCTAAGGTAATAATATATTTTAAGTACTCGATTCTTTAAATATAATTTTTTTTTTACGTTAATTAAAAAGTTAACGTTTTATAAAATTTATAGGACCTTATAAACGTATCTTATATATGTTATAGGAACAGGGGTTCCTGTTTTAAAAGGACCAGCCTTTAAGGCCTAGCGCGTACCTATTACGGCTAAACCTCGAGCAGGTAAGCTTAGTTCTTAAGGTGATCTGGTTAATTTAGATAATCTAGGACTAGATTATATAAATTTAGCAAATTTACGATATACTCTTTTTAAAGATCGGGATATATAATAATTGGGTTTTTTATATAAATAATACCTACTTAATTTTTGCTTTTTAGCTATTAATTTAAATTTTTAACTAAAAGTAACTGCACCGTTCTCTAATTAAAAATAAAATACCTTAAATTTTTTAACGAATATATTACTTATTTATTCTTCGTCTTATTATTACTTACAAATTAAAACCCTATTCGGATATTACTTATATTTCTAGGTGGATATATAATAAATTCGTTATATTTTAATAACTTTTTAATTAATAACCGATAAATAATTTATTACTTAGATAAAACATAAGTTTTCCTAAACTTAATATAAGTAATGATACAAAACAACGTTTAAAAAATAAATAACATACTTAATCCCTATTATTATCTAACGAAAAATCAATGATTAAATTAAATAATTTACCACCTTTTAAAAAAAAATTTAATTAATTAATAATATAATACCTCTTATTACCCGTTTTTAAAAAGGCCCTTTCTCTTCCTAACCTTAATAACCTACTTCTAATCCCAAAGATACTATTACAACTTAAAGCGAAATAAAAAAAAGGCTAAAAAGGAACCGGAAAAAGAATATAAAATAAAAAGTTAAAAAAACAAAGAAAAAAAAATCTACCCTAAACGAAAAATTATTTATTATAATAAGTAAACTTTAAACTTTAAAAAAAGAAAATACTAAACTTGTTTACTAGTAATAATAATAAAAATTTTCGATACTACCGTTATTTGATATAAACTAATCTCGAAAAAATACCGTTTTACACTTTACTTACTATAGAATATCTAACGTCAAAAGCTATAAACTAACCCCTTTTAAGCCTTATAACGGGTTCACGGATATAAAAAAATTCTTAATCCAGGTTAAACTTTACCTAAAATTTTATAAGAATTCTTTAATAGAAAATTATCAGAAAATAATAACCGTTTTTCAGTTACTTACAGAAAATGTTTTCTTATGATTTAAGCCTATTATACGAAATTACTTATAAAATTTTCTTCGCATATTTTTAAATATTACTAATTATATCTTTAATAAGTCCGAATATTTTTTTAAAAGAAATAAAAGCATTATTCGAAAATATAAATAAAAAATAATATATAATTAAATAGTTATACCTCCTCTATTAAACCAAATTAGTAACAAAATATATAACTAAATTTAATTAATTAATAACAAGTTCTAATTCACCGAAAAATGCATTATTTTATCCTTATTATAATAACTTAAAACCTTAAGTTAAAAATAAACTATATATAATACCTAAAACTGGATCCTTTGCAAAATATACTAATACGGCCATTATTACCGACCGACAAACTTTTAATCGGTACCTTAAAAAAAACCAGCAAGCAAAACGATAATAAAAACTTAAGTAGCAAAACTAAAAAAGATAAGGGTAAATTTTTAAAAAAAAGCAAATATCGTTTTAAAAAAGTCCAAGAAAAACAAATCTAACATAAAATACTTTAATTATAGTGAAAAAAAAAATTTAAAAGTAAATATCGTTTCCCTATAAAAAGGAACTCCAAAAAAGGAGGGATTTTTTAACCTTAGAAAAAAGTTAAAGCAACTAAATAAGAAATAGATAATAAAGCAAAAAAAGAAAAAAAAATTAATTTAACATTTTCCTAGCTAGAATTTACTATTATTACAACTATTTAAATTAAATACGACATCTTAAAATACGCGGATTATCCTACTTACTAGGACTTTAAGGTTAAAACTTATAAATACCATTTAAAATAGATAACTTCCAGGATAACTATTAAGCTAAAATATCTTTACCACCTTAACATATAATAAGAGATTTGCTATTTCTGCAGTGAACCTTTTGCTATTTCTGTAGTGGTTCCACTTTTTACACCTGCCACCACCTGCTACACCGCCGCCACCTGGCAACACAATTGTATATAGCGGCAACTACAGCTGCAATTACAATTGCAACTCCTTAATTTTCTTTAATTTTTTCAAAGCTTCGTAACAGCAGTAATAACAACAATAATAACACCGTTAATAATATTTACAGCTTTATCGGCGCTCGCGCCGTTTACAGCACCTAGGGTGGCGATAACCTCGACCGTTACGGCTGTTCTGGACCTTAAATAAGTGCCTAATACGGCTGTAGCTAATGCGATTAACCTAACTAACGATAATTAACTGCTATATAGGGTTATAAAGGTATTAGAACGCTTTAAAATGCGTTAGTTCTAAGAAACATTATTATAGTATAGCTGAAATTTATTATAAGTTTTGTTAATAAGGGTACACCTTAATAAATTAATTAAAAATAGGTATGTTTTACATAAGGGGGTCTCTAGGGGAAAACTAGGTACGAACTGGTAAATATATCAGGTATATGCTAGGTGGAAGTGGGGCCACTGCAGAAATAATAAAAGGTTCACTGCAGAAATAGTAAATCTTTATAATAATACGAAATATATAAAGTAAATAACGTACTATATAAGCGAACTGTATATATAAGCGAATTATATATACAAGCGAGCTGTATATTTTTTATACCTTATAATAATTAATTTAATAACTTAATTATAATAAATCTAATTAATTTAATTAACGGTATTTTTTTTTCGCTAATTATATTTACAGCTTTAAAATAAATGTACGTATTATATTAAAGCTTATTACGGACGTTATATTATTATTCCTTTTTTTAAACCCTTATGTAACCGATTACTCCCCGACGTACTTAGGTTAATATTACCCCCATTTCGAAAGTATTAAAAATCGACCGATAAAAAAACGATTCCCGACCGATTTCCTTATTTATATACGCCAGTGTTTTTTGTCCGGCTTTAATACGTAGAAGATATTTGCAGAATAGAGGGTTATAAGGCTTTATTAGAAGATGCGTTACGAAGCTGCGGGGTAAGGCTATAGGGCTTACTAAGGCGCGTCGAAGGGCGTATTACAGAACTTGTCGGAGTAATAATTCGATTTTACGTATTTAAATAATTAAAACAAACGTTTTTAATAAAAAAAATATTTATTATACGGGATAAATACGTTTTTCTGTCGGTAAAAAAGGTAATAACAAAAAAAAAGTTATTAATAATTATTAGAAATAGTTATTATATGTAAGTTAATAAAAAGGAATAATAATATAATATCCGTAATAAACCTTAATATAATACGTATATTAGTTTAAAACTATAAATACAATTAGCAATAAAAAATAAAGTTAATTTAAATTAATTAAATATGTTATAATTAAGTTATTTAAATTAATTATTACGAGGTATTAAAAAGTATATAGCTCGTTTATATATATAATTCGTTTATATCGTACGTTAATTAAATTCGGTTAAATTTTAATAATTATAAATAATTATTTCCGAAATTTTATAAATTTCCCGAATATATTATATATTTAAAAAATCTTAAACGAATTTTTATAATTTATTATATTATTTTACTTATTATTTAAATAATTATTTTATTTATTTTTAACCCGGATAAAACGAAAAAATATTTATTAAACTTAATAATAAATATAAATAACGTACTACACAAGCGAGCTGTATATTTTTTAGTACGTCGCGATAATAAATTCGAATTAAAGAATTATAATATATTAAATCAATTTAAATTAATCGGATTTTTTATCGTTAAATACTTTTATATCTTCCTTATAAGTACGTATATTATATCCGGGCTTGCCGTAAACGTTACATTTCCGTTTTTTCGCTTAAACCCTTTTATAATAACCCCTTTCCGGCCGTTACCAACTGCGATTATTTACCATTACTTTCTTTCGTAACTATAAAAGTTTATGCTTTTTTTACAGTAAATGTTCCTCCTTCTTAAAAACGTTTGTTTTTGGTTTTCCGGTATTTATTAAGAACGTAATTCGTTTTGCGAAAATAACCGTTTTTTTTCCGAAAAAAAGCGATTTCGTATAAAAGTAATAGGTTATTTTTTCTTAAAAAATTAACCGATTTAAACATCTTTATTAACGAGCTACTTTAGTAATTTTTGATTTTCCTTTATAAATAACGTCCCTATCGAATTGCTTCAGTAATATTTTTAAAAGTTTTTGCAGGTAGAGAAATAACGGAATTAGTAAAGATAAATGGAAATATAATCGGTATAGATATAATTAAAACTTTTAATTCGAAAAAGATACGATTAAAATTAAATAAAATAAGTTTTACATTTACGAATCCGGATTTAATATTATCGGTTATTATAATAACTTTAAACGTGTTACAGAAGCCGGCGATAAAATCTTTTTTAGTAATATAAGTAATATAACGTTATATAAAATTTTCGATATATAACGAATAAGTACGTTTTAATACGGAAAAATAAGATACGTTTAAAGGTTAGAACTAATAAAAGAAATGGGTAAATATATAAAATATAATAATGTTAATAGTTTTATAATAATTTTCAAATTTAATTAAATAATGGTTTTCGTAATTGTTAAAGATAAGGAAACGTTTCGAATTTTTAATACGCGTTTTAATATATTTATCGAAATATTTAATTTATTTTAGATTTAGTTTATTTATTATCTAGCCGTTTTCGTTTATAATAATCCTTTAGTTAGGTAAAAATAGGTTATCGGCGAACCAGCGAAAAAGGTGTTTTTTTTTGGTAAGGATGATAAATAGGGGTAAAACCTAGCTTTAAAAGTTAATAATTTGTATTACCGTAAATTATTCCTTATTTCTTTATTACGTTTATTTAAGTTTTTTACGTTTTTCGGTATTTATAATTATTATGCTTATTATTATAAAAAAACTTATTAAAAATTTTGTTTCGTCGAAATTGTAAATATCCTTTTCCGTAATACCGTATTTCGTAATTATAACCTAAATAAATTTAAATTATTTACGAAATATTTTTGGATTTTTATATAAAACCTGTTAATAATTTATTTTTTAATTTAAACGCGTTTTAAATTTATATTACCGTTTAACAAAATTAGATATTTAATTAACTTTAATATATCCTACGACGCGTTACGTAAGTAATAAATTTGCCATATTTTTAACGTATTAATATCGGACGGGAAACGTTTACGTATTTAAATTAAGGATTCGTTTAATAATTAATTTTTTTTCAGTCGGCGTTAATTTTTGCAAATTGGGAACGGTATTAAATTGGACGTATTTGTTATTAATTCGCGTTTTTAAGGTAGTAAATAAGATATTATAAATAGAACTAAACTTTTTATAATTAAATTTCGGGTTTTGTTTTTTAACTTAAACGGTTAAATTTATTTTTAATTTTTTTATAAACCGTTTTATATTGTAATTGTTAAGAAATAAATAATTAAAGTTAAAAAGTTAAAATAATGAAAAAAGTGTACAGCTTATTTATATATACAGTTCGTTTATATAATACGTTATATCGAAATTTTATAATAATTAAAATATTTAAAATTATATTATTTATATTCCGAATTAAAACGAAATTAAAAAATTATATTATAAAAATATTTATATTATTTTCCGATATTTTATATTTAATATAAATTTTTAAATATAAAAATATTTCTTTTTAAAATTTTTTTTAATTTAATAATTTATAAAATTTAAAATTTAAAATCTAGTTAAACGGAAAAAATTATTTTTAAATATAAATATAATAAAAAAACCTAATTCTAATATAAAAACGATTAATATATTAAATATACCGTTAAAAAAACTTATAAATAAAAATTTATTTAAATTAAACGGTTTTAAAAATAAAAAAATATCCGAAATTTTTAAAATTAAAATATCGAAAAATCCTTATTTATAAAACTTTATACGAAATGAAAAAAAAAATTTACGTAATTAAATTAAAATCTTATTTTAAGACAAAAACAAAATATTTAAAACTATAATTAATTCCGGAATAAAATATAATTTTATTTTCTTTACGATAATAAAAAAATATTAAATTTTTTAAAAATATAAATTAAAAACTTATAAATTACGGATAATAAATAATAATTTATTTACTTATAAAAATAAATAAGTTTTTCGAAAAACGGAAAATTTTTTTATATAAATATAAAAATATTAAAAACGATTTTTATTAAATATTACGGATATTTTTAAATATAATATTATATTAAAAATAATATAATTACGTATTTATAACTTTTAAATTAATTAAGAAAATTAATAACTTTTTTAAAATAAATAATTAATATTTTTAATAAAAAAAATTAAGGTTTTAAACTTTATTATTATAATATATTCCGAATATTATAATTTTAAAAAATTATTTAAAAAACGAATAAATTATAAATTATTAAAATATAATTAATAAAATTATAAAATACTTATTAAAAAAAATATTTTAAGTTATATAAAATTTATTATATAAATTTAACAAAAATAAAAGTTTTATAAAAAAATATTCTCCTTAAAGAAGACGTAACCGTGGAATAAAATTGAACAAATAAATAGATTGTAATATCGGTTGCTAAGTTTTACCAAGCCCTAATTTTCTTACAAGTAACTTCAAACTGCCCTATTATACAAGCCCCTATCGACGACCATTCTTAACCAAATTCTGGACGGTTTTCGCAATCCGGAGCAACCGGACAAATTATCGTTCGTAATTTTCCTTATATCGAGTTAAAAATTAAATTTCGAAATTCTTAAGCCTTTTACCGTTTATATCCAGCTTTTCTAATAATTTCTTTATACGGTCGATATTTTTTACTATAAAATCGTTTAATTTTTAATTATTTTTACTTATATAAATTAAATCGTATTTAAAAATTAAAAATAAAATCCGATTTTTTTGAAAAAAGTCGGTTAAATTAATAAAGGTATTAATATTTTTAATTTATCCTAAAGTTTTATTAAATTTAAAAACCTTAAAAAAAACGTTTTTCGTAAAGATTTTATAATTACGGAATACCGGTATTTTATAATAGGAATTGCCCGGCATATTTTAATTATTTTAATTAATAAAAATTCGAAAAGTTATAAAATCGATCGAAATTAAAGGTGGCTGTTATAAAACTGGCAAAAAATCGCAAAGCAGCTATTTTATACGGACTTAAAGTTTACCGCGAAAAGCTTAATATCTTTTAAGTTATTATTTGCATTCCAGGAAATTCCCCCTGCCGAACTAGCTAGAAGATATAAGGTTTATTAAAGTCGAAACTTGTTAGCATTACGTAATAATCGGTTTCGGAATAAGGCTTTTCGTAACCGAGGCGTATAATTTATTATTACCGTAAAAACTATTAATAATTACCGTATTCGAAAATATTAGATAAAGTATTTATCGTATTAATTATTAATATACTTATTTCGTATTTTTAATTTAACCTGGATAATACGGCTTAAACTTAACAACCTTGCATAAAAAAATATTTAATAAAATTTAAAATAAAAATATATATAATTTTTTAAATTATTAATTAAATATTTTATAATTATAATACGAAAAATTAAAAATAATAAATAAAAAATCGATAAAATAAAAACTTTATTTACCGGCATATAATTAATTATCGATAATTAAATAATATTATTATTAAAAATAAATATTATAAAAAAATATTAGTCCTAATGGCTTAGTGGTCGCGAGCCTGGGTGTCTTTTTCAATTGCGACAGGCTTGGGCACTCTATTGCGGTTGACTGCAAAAGATAGTTGGTTCGAATCCAGCTTAGGACCCCGTTTTCTGGGTGGCGCCAGCCCAGAAAGCTAGACCAATTGGAGCTTCGGCTCCGCTACCGTGTCGGCGACAATTAAGGGGTGGCTGGTGGGACCAGTTACGATTGGGGGCGTTGGGAATTAATTAATTAATCGGGTGTATTTACCATCAGTTGCCGTGTTACATAACCCGTATTGCATTTTTCCGGCTTTTAGTTAAAAAGGGACGGTTTTTAAGGGGTGTTCCCCGGTTGCGTTTATGAAACCAGTTTGTGCATGTATTTAGTAAATGGATCAGCTCCCTGTATGTATGTATATAGCTAGATACTTTAATGGCACTTTACCTTGCATAAAAAAATATTAATAAAATTAAATAATTTATAACCTTTAATTTAAAAAAATATATTATTTTATCCGCATAATTAAAAATAAATAAAAAATAACTTTTAAAATAATATATAAATATTATAAATATAAAATAATACCTTTTAAATTTATTAACGTACCGGTAAGTTTTTAATATATAATTATAATTATATTACGTAAATTTTTAATTTAATTTATTTTTCTATACCTTAATAATAAATTTATTTATTTTAAAAATTTCAAAGAATATAAAAAATATATATTTTTAATATTAAGAATCTTAAAAAAAGTAAATTTTCTAATTAATATAAATAAAAATATATAATATATATAAAAATTAAATTTTTTAAAATTTATTTTTACCTTTAAATAAATTTAAATTTAAAACTTTAAATTAAAAATAATTAAAATTTATAAAAGAAAATTAAAAATTATTAAAGTAACTCGCCGATAAAAATATTGAAATAAATTAATTTTTTAATAAAAAATGATTTATTATTTTTATACGAAATCGCTTTTTTTCGGAAAAAAAACGGTTATTTTTATAAAACGAATTACGTTTTTAATAAACGCCGGAAAATTAAAAATAAACGTTTTTTTTTTAAAAAAAATACTTATTATAAAGGAAATATAAGTTTTTATAACTACGAAAAAAAATAATAATAAATAATTACAGTTAATAACGGCTGAAAAAGGTTATCGAAAAAAGAATTAAACGAAAAAACGGAAATATAACGTTTACGGCAAACCCGGATATAATACGCGTATTTATAAAAAAAATATAAAAATATTTAATAATAAAAAATTTAATTAATTTAAATTAATTTAATATATTATAATTATTTAATTTAAATTTATTATTATAACGTATTAAAAAATATATGATTTATTTATATATATAATTTACTTATATTATACGTTAATTAAATTCGATTAAATTTTAATAATTATAAATAATTATTTCCGGAACTTTATAAATTCCCCGAATATATTATATATTTAAAAAATCTTAAACGAATTTTTATAATTTATTATAGTATTTTATTTATTTTTAAATTAAAAAAAATAATTATTTTTATTCCGGATAAAACGAAAAAATATTTATTAAACTTAATGATAAATATAAATACGTCGAAATTTTACGATAATCGAAATACCGAAAATTTTATTATTTATATTCCAAATTAAAACGAAATTAAAAAACTATATTATAAAAATACTTACATTATTTTCCGATATTTTATATTTAATATAAATTTCTAAATATAAAAATATTTCTTTTTAAAATTTATTTTTTTAATTTAATAATTTATAAAATTTAAAATTTAAAATTTAGCTAAACGGAAAAAATTATTTTTAAATATAAATATAATAAAAAAACCTAATTTTAATATAAAAATAATTAATATATTAAAAATACTATTAAAAAAATTTATAAATAAAAATTTACTTAAATTAAACGGCTTTAAAAATAAAAAAATATCCGAAATTTTTATTTATAAAATTTTATACGAAAAAAAAAAATTCCGTAATTAAATTAAAATCTTATTTAAATATAAAAACAAAATATTTAAAACCATAATTAATTCCGGAATAAAATATAATTTTATTTTTTTTACGATAATAAAAAAATATTAAATTTTTTAAAAATATAAATTAAAAATTTACAAATTATGGATAATAAATAATAATTTATTTACTTATAAAAATAAATAAGTTTTTCGAAAAACAGAAAAACTTTTTATATAAATATAAAAATATTAAAAATAACTTTTATTAAATATTACGGATATTTTTAAATATAACATTATATTAGGAATATTATAATTACATATTAACAACTTTTAAATTAATTAAAAAATTTAGTAATTTTCTTAAAATATATAATTAATATTTTTAATAAAAAAAATTATTATTTAATAAAAAAAGCTAAAATTTTAAACTTTATTATTATAATATATTCCGAATATTATAAATTTAAAAAGTTATTTAAAAAACAAATAAATTATAAATTATTAAACTATAATTAATGTAAGGTCGTTAAGTTCAAGCCGTATTATCCAGGCTGAGCTAAAGATATAAAGTAATTACACTAATAATTAACACGATAAATACTTTATTTAATATCTTCGAATACGGCAATTATTAATGGTTTTTACGGTGATAAACTATAATTAATAAAATTATAAAATACTTAGTAAAAAAAGGTAATATTTTAAATTATATAAAATTTATTATATAAATTTAAAAAAAACAAAAACTTTATAAAAAATTTTTTAATAAAATTTAAAACAAAAATATATATAACTTTTTAAATTATTAATTAAATACTTTATAATTATAATACGAAAAATTAAAAAAATAAATAAAAATCGATAAAATAAAAACCTTATTTACCGGTATATAATTAACTATTAATAATTAAATAATATTACTATTAAAAATAAATATTATAAAAAAATATTATTTTATCCGTATAATTAAAAAAAAAAAAAAAATTTTTAAAATAATATATAAATATTACAAATATAAAATAATACCTTTTAAATTTATTAATATACCGGTAAGTTTTTAATATATAATTATAATTACGTTACGTAAATTTTTAATTTAATTTATTTTTATATATTTCGACGATAAATTTATTTACTCCAAAAATCTCGAAAAATATAAAAAATATATAACTTTAATATTAAAAATCTTAAAAAATTTTTTTTAATTAATATAAACAAAAATATATAATATATATATAAATTAAACTTTTTAAAATTTACCTTTATTTTTAAATAAATCTAAATTTAAAACTTTAAATTAAAAATAATTAAAATTTATAAAGAAAAATCAGAAATTTTTAAAGTAGCTCGCCGATAAAGATATTTAAATAAGTTAATTTTTTAATAAAAAGTAATTTATTATTTTTATACGAAATCGTTTTTTTTCGGAAGGAAAATAGTTATTTTCGTAAAATGAATTACGTTTTTAATAAATGCCGGAAAACTAAAAATAAACGTTTTTAAAAAAAAAGGATATTTACTATAAAGGAAATACAAGTTTTTATAATTACGAAAAAAAGTAATAATAAATAATTACAGCTAGTAACGGCCGAAAAAAGTTATCGAAAAAAGATTTAAGCGAAAAAACGAAAATATAACGTTTACAGCAAACCCGGATATAATGCGCGTATTTATAAAGAGAATATAAAAGTATTTAACGATAAAAAATTCGATTAATTTAAATTAATTTAATATATTATAGTTATTTAATTTGAATTTGTTATTATAACGTACTAAAAAGTATATAGCTCGCTTATATAATACGTTAAACTATATAAATTTAGCAAATCTATAACATATTTTTTTTAAAAATCGGGATATATAATAAATAAATTTTTTATATAAATAATACCTGCTTAATTATCGCTTTTTAACTATTAATCTAAGCTTTTAACCAAAAATAACTACACTATTCTTTAATTTAAAAAAAAGACCTTAAATCTTTTTAACGAATATATTACTAATTTATTCTTCGTCCTATTATTACCTATAAATTAAGACTCTATTCGAATACTGCTTATACCTTTAGACGGATATATAACAAATTCGTTATAATATATTTCTTTTTTATTTTCGAATAAATAAAGATATTACGGTATTCTCGAAGTATATAATTAATTATCTATTAAAAAATTCCTGGTGCGTTTATAAATTCGAAAAGTATAATAAAATATTTAAATAATTTATATTTCGTTTTAAAAGTTATTTTCTATTTATTTCCTGGTTTAATTTAAAACTACTTATACCCTTTTCGTAAATTTAAGGCCGTAAATTATTTAACGTTTTAAAATCGGATTTTAATTTCGGTAATTAAGAAGAATAATATTTTGTTTTTAATAGTAATATCGTTAAGTTATCGGTAATTAATAATAAGCCGTAATTTTCCGTTTTTTCGTAAAACGAAAAATATTAAATATTTTATTAATAACTTAAAGCGTTATATATATTTTTTTCGTAATTTGTTTTCTAGATAATTGCGAAAAACGTATAGCTTATTTTTATTTAAGTTATAAATAAGATAAAAGGTAGTTGTTTTACTCTTTTTAAAAATTATTTCGTAATTTTATTTGCTATATTATAATAACTTTATATCGGTTTTTTTTGAAAAAGCTTCTTATATTTATAATATTATAATAGTACTTTTATTATTTATTCTAGTAGTTTTTCTTGCTGTATTTATTAGTTGTTATTTATTTATCGAAATCGTGTTTTAAAGTTTACCATAACGCGACGTATTTTTTTGTTATGCTTTTTATTCTAGATATATTTTATTTTTTCAGGTAATAAGGTTTTTGTTATATCTTTATACCTATATTCGTTGTTCTTATTAATCGAATTTTAAGATTTTAAATTTTTATATCCTTTTTTATATTAGAAAATAAGCGAAAATTTACATAATTAGTTTTTTAATTAATTAAGGAGTTATATTAACATAACTATGGTTTTCTAAGAATTATGTCGTATTTAGTTAATAAGATAATATCGAAATTAAAGGTTTGTTTTTTTTCTTTAATAAAGGTCTTAAAGTAATTAATTTTGCGTTTAATTTATTTGTCGTTATAGGTAAAATTTTTATTTTCGGTATTTTTAACTTTATAAAGATAACTTTTTTTTCTTGTAGTTTTAATTAATTTATTATTTCCGGACTGATATAGTTCGTAGTTGTCGTTTCGTAGTTTATTATTACGGTATACTAGTTTTTTTTAATCCGTATTCGTACGGTAATAGTATTGTTGCTCGTAGTTTCGATTATTACGTTTAAAGCCTTTTTAAGGTATAATGGCTTTATTTTTTTTCTTACGTTTTCCTATAGTTTTACTTTAAAAAGCGTTCCGATTTTAGGGCCTGTAGTAAATTCTCAATTTCGGCTGCGTATTCCGCGTTTTATTATTAGAGTTTTTAGATTTATTGTTTTAAACGAGTTATTTATTTTTAAAATTACTTGATTTATCGTTATATTTTTTATTATTCGTAAATTTATTTTACGAGTTTTATTTATATAATTAATAAAAGTTTTAATTATTTTTCTATTTAGTAATATTAATTATAAACTGTTATTTTTTTCTTATTAGGCCTTATCTTTTAATTTTTACTAACCTTTTTTAATAAAGCTCTTAATTTTTTCTTTAATTATCTGTCTGTTCTCCGGGTTTATGGTAAAGGTTAATTAAATGCTTAAGTTAATAATAGCTCGTTAATAATATTTTTTTACCGTTTTCCGGATTAGCTCTTTGTAAGGGAATAAAAAGGACTAGCTATTCCGCCACATAATTAAAAGATTAGCAGTTCCAACGCCATAATAACGTTAGAAATCCTTGTCCGTACTTAAATAAGATACGCCCCGGGGCTTATATCCTTACATTATCCCCCCCTTTACAGGGGAATCGTCCCGACTCCATATCGCTATCCCTTTATTAATCTTTAATTCTTTTGGCATTCGGTAATCCCTTAGCGATACGCGTTGCAGATACGGCTTAAACGCGTTAAACCCCTAAAAACAAAACGCGTCCTAAGCCGCTGCACCGTCGATTAATTGCCGACCGGTCGCAATACGACAGAAACAACCCCCTATAACCATTATTCAGTAGTCGGCGGTAACTAGTTACCGACCCTTACTTGGTTCCCGGGCTAGGTTTGCTTTGCCTTGTAAGCGCGACGAAGGCCCAACCGCCTTAACGACCAATCTTAAAATCCTGGCATCTTTCAGCTTTTTTTGGATTCGAACCCTAAACTTGGTTACGGCTGGTTAGCTAGTATACCCAAATGGCGTTGGAATAATATAAGGGAATGAAAAGGACTAGCCATTCCGCCATATAATCAAAAGATTAACAGTTCTAACACTATAGTGGCGTTGGAAGTCCTTGTCCGCATTTAAGTAGAATACGCCCCGGGGCCCATATCCTTACACTCTTTTTTTATCTGGTAGTTGTACTATTTAAAAATAATAGAAAGGATTTTCTTACGGGTATAACTTTTTAAGCGGGCAGTTTTATAATACTATTTGCTGGTTAATTTTGTTTTTTTTTTATAAATAATCGCAAATGTCGGTATTATTATTAGTCGTTTTTGTTACCTTTGTTTTACTGTTTAAAGTCGAACTTTTTTTTAATATATCCGAGTTATACGTTAATAGATTACCTTTTTTTATTTCTAGTAAAATTAGCATTTAGGTTTTTTATAATAAACTGTATAAATCCTTATATATCGTCCCGTTTCTTTTAAACAAAGGATCTCGTCTTATCCTTGGTAATTTTCCAACTATCTTAATAATTTCCGTTAATTTTATTTTAGCGGTTAGGTTAGCTTTTATTATTAATTAATCGTTATTTATAAAAGTGCTTTAATTATCTTAAATTTTTAACGGATTTTTTCCGAAGGCTAATAATTATTTTGGGTTCGGATTATGTTAATTGATTTTTTATTATCCCCTTTTTCGTATTAGCGTTATTTTTCGAGAATAGGAGTTCAGTTATTTTGTCGAGGCTTTTTCGGGGCCTTGTATTAAAAAGCCTTATATCCTATTTTACCGCAGTTATAGCATTTAATCGGTAATTAATTTCGTTGTTAAATTGTTTTAATTTTTATAGGGCCTGGTTAAGTTCCGTAAAAAGTAAAAGGTATAATACGTTTATTTTTTTTATTAGATTTGTTAAATTTAAATCGCAAAGTATATTGGCCTTTTTTTTTATCTTTTTTTAAATTATCGAATATTAATCTTTACTACTTCGGTAATATATTTATTTAACGTAATTAAGTATTCGAACTTAATAATTTCGTTTTTAACGTTATTAGATTCCGGAATTTTATTACGTATTTAAATGCCGGGTTTTTTATTACAGTTATAAGATTTTTTATATAGCAATACGTTTTTTAATAAGGTTGTTAAAGTTGGCCTTTAGCTTTTTTTCGAAATTGGCGTAATTGGCGAAAAGTTTTTTAGTAAACCTTTCTATGTTGTTCTTTATATTTTCCTGGTAATCCTTTATAGTTAATTCGAAATAGTTAAACGCGTCTTCCGTAAAAAACGCCGTAACGGTAAGGATCTGATTTTCCGGGTTATTAAGGGTTAAAAACCGGGGATATATTCGTGCTTAAGTAAGAAAACTTTAAATGTTAATTTTCTTATCGTAAAGTAAAGGTTTTTTAATTTTAATTTTTAAGATATTAAGGTTTTTTTAGTTTGTTTTTTAAGTCGTTAAATTTTAGTTTTTAGTTTTTAAAGTTTATTCTGGAGTTATTAAGTAACGGTCTTTTTAGTATTAAGGGTTATTTTAATAGTTCGAGGTATTACTTCAAGTTTAATAATATTATTGAATAAAAGTATATAACGTATAACGGCTAAATTAATTAATTAATTATTAAACTAAGCTATACGGTTTATATTAATACTTATATTACGAGAATTTAAGTAACGAAAATAACTTAATTACGTTTAGTAATATTAAATATATTTTAAGTAATTAAGTTGTATTGCAAATTAATATTATTTAAATTATAGACTTAATAAGCATATTTATTTTTCGTTTCGTAAATTAGATACGTATTAAATTTTAAAGCCCTTAAGAATTTAATATGTATGGGATTCGTATAGTTCTATATAGATTTAATTAAATCTGTATTACTAAGGGAGATCTTATTTACGTAACCACTTTATATAGGTCCGATTATCCGGAGGCTAGGTTGGTCGGGTCGTAATAATTACGGTAGATTTTAATTCGTAATACTTGCTAGGTATTTTTTATAGTTTTTTTATTAAGATTTTTACAAAAAAGTTTTTCGTTACGTTTTCGCGTTTTTATAATATATTTATTACTTAAAAGTACGTTATTAAATTTACGACGTTTATAAAAAATATTTATTATCATTTTAAAAAAAATTAATATTCTATTAAATATAATAAGGAATTAATTAATATAAAGATTAATACGTATTATATTAAAAGTATAATATATTTATATTTTAAATTAATAACAGTAACGTAAGAAAATAATATATTATTTAATATGATATTTACATTAAATTAATTATAAATATTAGAATTAATATTCTATTATTAATATAAAAAAAATTAGGTAAATATATATATAATTAACTTATTTAAAAAAACCTAATTAAATTTTGAATAAATCTTTCCTTTTTAAAAAAATACTTATTACTTATTATGCGATAATAAGAAAAAAGCTTAAGTTTATTTACCTGTAAATCTGCTTAATTAAAAGGAAATTTTTCGGATAAATAATAATTTTTTTTGTATAAATCGTATAAAAATTACTGTTAGTAAATAACGTAATTAATTTATTTTCCGCTGTTTTTTATAATGCTTTTAACGTAAAGTATTACATTTTAAAATCATTTTTTAGTTATATATTAAATAAGATTCTCCCTAGAGGAAACGTAACCGTAGAACAAAATTAAACAAATGAATAAATTATGGTATCGGTTGCTAAGCTTTATCAAGCCCTAACCTTCTCACAGCCCCTATCGACGACCATTCTTAACCGAATTCTAAATAATTTTCGCAATCCGGAACAGCCGGATAAACTATTATTCGTAATCCTCCAGTTTATATCCAGCCAAAAGTTAAACCCCGAAGTTTTTAAACTCTTTACCGCCTATATCTAGCTTTCCTAGTAATTCTTCTATACGGTCGATATTTTCCACCATAAGGTTATCCAATTTTTAATTACTTTTATTTATATAAATTAAATTGTATTGAAAAATTAAAAGTAAAATCCGATTTTTTTTAAAAAGATCGGTTAAATTAACGGAAATATCGATATTTTTAATTCGTTTTAAAATTTTATTAAATTTAAAAACTTTAAAAAAAACGTTTTCCGTAAAAACTTTATAATTACGGAATACCGGTATTTTATAATAAGAATTACCCGGTATATTTCAGCTATTTTAATTAATAAGAATTCGAAAAAGTATCGTAAGATCGATTAAAGTTAAAATCGTAAGACCGGTAAAAGGTCGTAAAGCAGCCATCTTATACGGACTTAAGGTTTACCGCGAAAAGCTTAATATCTTTTAAGTTATTATATTCCAGGAAATTTCCTTTATCGAACCGTAAAGCTAAAGGGCATAAGGTTTATCAGGGTCGAAACTTGTCGACATTACGTAATAATCGGTTTCGGAATAAAGCTTTTTATAACCGAAAAGTATAATTTATTATTACCGTAAAAACCATTAATAATTACCATATTCGAAAATACTGGGTAAAATATCTATTGTATTAATTATTAATATAACTACTTCGTATCTTTAACTCAGTCTGGATAATACGGCTTAAACTTAACGACCTTATATATTAAATAAGATATACTAGACTATAAGTTTAAAGGAATATTATAAAATTAACGGGATATATAATTTTTAAAACCGCTTAAATTTACGTAACGCTATAGTTTTTTAAAATTAAACTTATATTAATTAATGTATTAATCTGGGATATATAACTTATTTTTAAGTTTAAAGCGCCGATACTGAATATTTATTTTAAATTTCCTTTTTTATATTTAATAACCATTAATATGTTACTTTAAAACTCGTCCTTATTTAGTAATATTTTATTTAAAAGTAAAAGCAATCGGTAATTGATATCGGAATATTTTAATAATTTTTATTATTCGAATTCTCGGAGTAAGAATTTCGTTCCTTAAAGGATTAATATTACTACTATTAATAATTATCGTAATAAAAATAATAAAAATAATAGATAAATTTATAAAACCATTAAACTATATATTAATACGTAACGTAATGGAAATATAGCTTTATTTATAAGGAAAATCATTTCGACTATATAAGATTCGAAAAAAATAAAAAAATAAAATGGTAATAAACTTTAAAATCTATCCGAAAAATCCGGAATAAAATAAGCGTTAAATAAATAAATCGAAAAATAAATAATCCGTTTATAATATTCAAGGTATATTATCTAATTTTATCTTTACGTTTCCGCTCGTATTAAATTTTTACTTTAACGTATTAATCTTTTATTTTTAAAGTATTAATCGTATACGATTACGTTTAATAACGTAATTGTAATATAACTTAAATATTATTTAAGCTTGTTATTATAATATGCTACCGTTTTTATCGATTTTTTTAACTAGATTATAACTAACGAAGAAAATTATAAATCGGGATTAATTAAAAAAGATTTCGAAATAAAAAGTTAGTTACGGAAATTAAGTAATGTCTTATACGATAAAAATAGACACGAAAGCGAAAATAAAGGTAAACTTAAATCTAGGAAGTAACCGAACGTCGAAAAAGAGGACGAATTTAAAAATAATTATGTATTCGACGAGATAAACTGTTAAAAAGAGACTAACTAAAAATTAAGGAATAAATTTAATTAAAAAAAGAAAAAAAACTAACGAATCGGGTAAAAACAAATTAGGTAATAAATATATTAAAAGAGCTAAATCCCAGATATAATTAGGGGTTAGTTTAGGATTTTAAGATAACGTATAAAAAATATATAAATTATTTTTACGATTTAAGGTTTTAGTATACTATATTTACAAAACGGAAAACGCCGAAATGTTTAAGGCGTAATTTATACGGCAGCCGTAATTTTAAAAAAAAAGTTAGTTTCGATAACGATATAAACGAAGTATTTTTTTAAAAAAATTTCATTTTTAATTAAATGTTTCAGTATTAATAAAGCTGGTTTTATAGCGTAATTTTAAAAATAGATTAGCTAATAGTAATCTGTAAATTTTATTATAAAACCCGGATCTATTCGAAATTTAATAGAAAAATAATAGTACTATTATATTAAAAAATTATATAAATAATAAATTATACGAAAAAAGTAAGCTAGCTCGATATAAAAAAACGTAAGCCGATATAGGTTTTATTATAAATAAGATATTTTTTAATACGTATTAATTATTATATTAATTATCGTACTAATTATAGTTTAAAAGTATCCGCTTTACGGTACTAGAATTATATTTAAAAATAATCGTTTATTGTTAAAATATAAGCTAGTTTGTACTTACTTTTTATAATATAGAAAATCCGCATTTTATCAATTAGGTCCGGTATATATACCCTATTTATAATTTTCTAAAATTTCGTAGACTTAAGGATAGATACGAAAAGTACACAAAAGAGGTTATACGGTTAGAGTTGTAAAATTTCTCTTCCGAATCATACGTTTCGATAATTACAGACGTTTAAATTTCCCCTAACTTAGTATAGATTTTTCAAGGCGTATATGTTTATTTTATCTACAAAAACTAGATATTTAAATACGTCCTGATTAATATCTAGTTATATAAAGATAAAAAAAATTAAATATTAAAACATTATATAAGGCCTTAAAAAATATAGGCTTTATATAAGAGTTTAAGTTATTATAACGGATAGCGGAACGAATTTTAATATAAAGGAATTTAGGAAATATATATATAAAAATAAGCAAATATAAAAATAGATAAATAAAGCGAATTATTTCTATTATATTTCGTATTTTTTACAAAATATTTATAAGCATTTTTTTAAATAGTTAAAAGTTATAAATAACGCTGAAATAAAAGATTAAACGAGCTTAAAAATAAAGAAAAATAAAAAAAGAATAATTAAAATTAAGTAAATTAAGCTTAATACGGTTAATCGTATTATATTAAAGGTATGTTAACTCTTATTATCTAGTTAATACCGTCGTATTAATTTTAATATTAATCCTTTAACCGATTTAAAGTAAATAGCTCGTAATATATTTTAATTTTAATATAAAACGCCAGTAACGATTTAAACGTATATAAACAGCTTTTAAAAGAAAAATATCCTAAATATTTAAAAACTATTATATGTTGTTTAAAACGTAAAAATTTATTAAAACTCCGTCGTATACATATTTATCCGGGCTTATTAATTAAAACCTGCAATTAAGAATTGTATACGTTACGAAAAGATAACTAGTTTCGAAATTACGAAAATTATCTGAGATATTATCGATTACTTAATCGATATTTACAAATCGTTTTTATTATTAACAACTCTTTTTAACGTTTCGAAAAAACGAATTACAGTTATATTCATACAAGGTTTAAAACTATAAAAAGCATTTTTGCAAGTACGAAATTTACTTATAAAATCGAATTTTTACTAATACCTTATAACTCTACTTTAAGAAATTATTTTAAGCCGTTTAAGATATTTTAGGTTTTATTAACGTTATATTAATAAAGCTTTTAAAAATAATAAAGATTATCTTATTTTCGTAAATTTTTATATCCTTTATCCGATTCGAGAATAAAACTTTATTTTAACGGGTAAAAAACGTATTTAGATTAATTATTTATAGATAACCTTTTTCGTAATAAAGTAATTCGTTATTTTAAAAATACTTATAAATTTTATTATAAGAAATACGGAAATAATATAACGAAATTACTTAATAAATAACATATTAATCGAAACCTATGGCAAATTATAACCGATAATATTAAACTTCTTAAAAGTTATTAACTTTCTTATATTACCTCCGTCTTTTTTTCTTTTTAATAATACCTATATTAACTTTTAATAGCGTACCTTTTCGAACTTATTAATTTCTAATAACGGTTAACTTTAGGAACGAATCTTCGATTACTACCTGGAAATACGTAAATTATATAAATTCTTAATACAGGGATTAAAACGTTAATTTATACGTAGGCTTATATTTTAACTAAGATATTTTTACCTTTTAACGTAAAATAAAAACATTTTTCTTTAAGCTAATCGTATTTATCCGTAATTACCTTTATATTTAAGTTACTGTTATATTAATAAAACGAACGAAAAGTTAAATTAGGTTAATTTATTCGTATAACCGTTTTAAATTAACGTATCTTATATTTCGAATTAGTTTTTAAGATTTACTATTTGCGCAGTAAACCTTTTGCTACTTACGCAGTAACTTATAATTTACACCTATTAACTACTTACTATAATGCTACCTTTTATTATCTTAACTATATATAATTGCAATTACAACCTTTAGTCTTTTAATTTTTTTCAAATTACTTCGTATAATAATAATAATAATAATAATAATATTACTACTATAATACTTTCCGTAATTATAGCTAAAATCCCTAATCTTAAAAAAAGAAAGCCATGTAACGGGCGCCTTACTAAAACCTAAAACCTTATATTCGAGTACCTTTAATACCATAAAAAACGTTACGGATACGACATTAAAGAAAGCTAATATAACAATTATTATTACGATAAACCTACCCGAATAACCGTTTCTTATAACCGTAATATACTTCGTAAAAATAAAAGCACTAACGAATTAAGCAAATTACGAAAAAAGTCGGTTATATATAACGTAATTTTATTAAGGCTATAATTAAAACGGATTAAAAGTTCGTTTTCGAATTAAATTTTTTCCGAAATATATATAACTATACTTACGATTAATTTAATAATAAAACACTAAATAATAACGTAAACGATCCTATATATAAACGCTTTAAGGAAAAATAAAAACGCTATATTAAAAGTTAATATAACATCGGTAATACGGCTTAAGTTATCGTAACGTTATTACGCGTAATCTTTACCCACTTTTTTATCTTCGTAAAAACTAAGGACGTTAATAATTATATTTTTAAAGTAAAGCTGGGAAAAATAAATAACTTTACCGAAATTTAAACGTTTATTAAAAAATTCGAAAACGAAAATCGTTTTTATTAAATCGTTTATGAAAAAACTAATCCGAATCGTATTACCGGTATATTTTAATCGTATTTATAATATATCGAAATATAACGACGTTTTTAATATATTATTATTATAAATAAAATATATAAAACTAATCGTTATAAAATACCGTTTGGCCTAATAGCTCAGTGGTCGCAAGCCTGGGTATCTCTTTTAATTAATGCAGGCTTGGGCACCCTGCTAATTAATCGCAAGAGACAGCTGGTTTAAATCCAGCTTGGGCCACCGTTCCTTTAGGTGGCGCCAGCCTAGAGGAGCTAGACCAATTGGGGCTTCGGCTCCGCCACCGTGTCGGCGACAATTAAGGGGTAGCTGGCTTTTAGAACCAGTTACGATTAGGGGCGTTAGGAACTAATTAATTAATCGGGTATATCTTATCGTTAATTACCGTATTACATAACCCGCATTACGTTTTTCCGGCTCTTAATTAAAAAAAGACGGTTTTTAAAGGGGTACTTCCCGGTTATATCGTATAATCCTTTATGTATATATATAGTAAACGGATTAGTTACATAGCTAGATATCTTAATAGCACTTTACCTTGTATAAAATACCGTTTATAAATATTACGGGCTATATAAACTATAAATAAAACTTTCGTAAAAATAATCGATAAATAAAAGACAAAGTTTTATTACGTAATAATTAATTATACTACTTAATTCCGCCGTAATTTTATGTGTTATAAATAAGTAAAAAATATTACATTTCGTTATTCGAAAAAAGTTATTAATTTTTAAATAAAATAATACTACCGGGCGTTATTATAACTTTTAACGTAAATTAATCTTATACCTTAACCGTTACCGCCGTATATAAATACCTTTAAAATATAATATAATATATTATACGTTTATATTATATATTATAATATTTACTTAACGCTTAAAAATTCTTATATTACAAGGTCGTTAGGTTTAAGCCGTATTATCTAAGCTAAGTTAAAAATACGAAATAATTATACTAATAATTAACACGATAAATTCTTTATCTAATATTTTCGAATACGGTAATTATTAATAGTTTTTACGGTAACGATAAATTATATTTCGATTGCAAAAAATCTTATTCCGAAACCGATTATTACCTAATATTAACAAGCTTTAACTCTGATAAACCTTATACCCTTTAGCTGGTTTAATAGAGGGAATCTTAATAACTTAAAAGATATTAAGCTTTTCGCGGTAAACCTTAAATCTATATAAAATAACTATTTTATAATCTTTCGCCAGTTTTATAATTTTTTTAATTTCGATTAATCTTAAGGTACCTTTTTAAACTTTTATTAATTAAAATAATTAAAATATGCCGGCTAAATCTGAATATAAAATCTTAATACTCCGTATTTCCGAAATCTCGATAAAGACGGTTTCGATTAAATTACCTAATTTAAATAAAATAATTAGCCGAATAAAATATATCGATACCTTTATCGATATTAATAACCTTTTCAAAAAAAATCGGGTTTTACTTTTAATTTTCGGATACGATTTAATTTAAAACGGCGGAAATAATCGATTTTTACGTAAACTTATACCAAAAAATATCCGGTTTATAAAAGAATTACTAGCAAAACTGAAAAATAATAATAATAAGTTTAAAAACTTCAAAGTTTAACTTTTAAATCGATTTAAAAAAAAATTACGAATAATAATTTATCCGGTTACTCCGGATTACAAAAACCGTCTAGAATTCCGTTAAGAATAATCGTCGATAAGGGCATAATTGGGTAATTTATAAGAAAGTTAAGGTTTAATAAAACTTAGAAACCGATATTATAATTTATCTATTTATTTAATTTAGTTCTATAGTTACGTCTCTATTAAAAAGAAAAAATCCCTATATTAAAATACTATTAATAAATAATATCGATAAATAATAACATATATGGCGGAATTTAATAAATAACTTTTATTATTTTAAAATCGTAATTAATAATATATAAATTAACGAAATCTTTATTTTACTTATTCGTAAGTTATAAATTATTTAAATACGTAACCGTTTTCGTAACGTCCTGATAACTTTATCCGAAATTTTCCGTTTAAAAATCCGACGATTTTATATATACCGAAACTTTTACGAATTATTCCGCCGTAAACATTTATAATAAAACCTCCCGAAAAATCCGAAAATAATATTACGTTTCGACCTTTATAACGGGTACGTTATAACGTAGTTACGTTTTTAATCCGGAATAACGTTTAAAGTAATACGTTATTTATATTATTTACGAAGTCGTAAATAACTTTAACGAAAAAATAAAACCGAGGCCGTAATAATAAGGTTATATATTATAGCAATAAACGCGGTAAACGTAATAAACGTAAAAAAAATAACGGATAAAATAATACGTAAAAAATAATAATATTTATAACCTTATCGACGCCCGCGGTACTATTTATAACATTTAAAGTAATAATAACCTTAACCGTTACGACTGTTTTAAACTTTAAACGCTGTTAATAAAAATTCGTTATTATTATATATTATTTTTAATATATAACAAATTATTTCGAACTGGAGCTAGACGTATAAATACCTAATTTAGTTATAACTAATACGATTAATTTAACTAACGATAATTAACTGTTATATAAAATTAAAAATTAAAAACGCTTTAAAATACGTTAATTTTAAGAAATATTATTAACGTATTAGATAAGCAAGCTGCGCGGACAAGCAAGTTGCGCGGCTTTTTTTAACTTTTTTACCATTTAACTTTAATTATTTATTTCTTAACATTACCTTTATAAAGCGGCTTATAAAAAAAGTTAGAATAAACTTAGCTATTTAGGTTAAAAGAAAAAACCTTAAACTTTTTTATATAAAACTTGGTTTTATATATACGGTTACATCTTTTACTTTAAGATCCCGATATAATGGCAAATTTGCCCGATCCGATATTATACCCAATTTGCGAAAATTAACGCCGACCGAAAAGAAATCTATTGTTAACCGAATTCTTAACTTAAATATGCAAGTATTTTTTATCCGGTTTTAGCATATTAAAAATATAACTAATTTATTATTAACTTAACGCATTACGGAACGTATCGGAATTAAATAGGCGTCGAACTTTATTAAACGGTAATAAAAACTTTAAATACGTTTAAATCGGAAAATTAATTATTAACGGGTATTATGCGAAAATCTAGAAATATTTCGTAAATAATTTAAATTTATTCGGGTTATTATCGTAAAATACGGTATTATGGAAAAGGATATTTATAATTTCGACGAAACTAAATTTTTAATAAGGTTTTTTATGGTAACGGGTATAGTAATTATTAATACCGAAAAACGTAAAAAACTTAGATAAATTTAATAAGGGAATAAAGAATAAGTTATAATTATTTAGGTTATTAATTTTTAAGGTTAAGTTATACCGTTATTTATTATTATAATAGGGAAAAATTATTTTAAGTTTTGGTTCCGTAATAATTTATTGTTAATAACTGGTTAGAAAATTATATTAAGTAATAATAATTGGATAACGAACGAATTAGGTTTAAAATAAGTTTAATATTTCGATTAATATACCCGAATACGTACGAAAAAATCGAAATATTTTTTTATTTTCGATAGTTACGAAAATTATTATTCGATGGAATTCGAAAAATATTACGTTAATTACGATATTATTATACTTTATATACCTGCGTATTCGTTATATAAATTTTAACCTTTTAACGTATTTTGTTTTTTTCCTTTAAAACGTATTTATTCGTTATATATCAAAAGTTTAATATAACGTTATTATATTTATATCGTTAAAAAAAATTTCCTTGCCGGTTTTTACGATACGTTTAAAGCTGTTATAACGTCCGATAATATTAAATCCGGATTTGCCGCAGCTGGTTTCGTTTTATTTAATCTTAATACCGTTTTTTCCGAATTCGAAATTCCTTTAGTTGTATTTACGCCGATTGTTTTCCCGTTAACCTTTACCGGTTTTATTTCCTTATTTGCGAAAACCCTTAGGAATATTAAGGAAGCCAAAAAATAAGGACGTTATTTGTAAAAAAAAATTAGAAATTACCAGGGTAACTTACCGACAAAAATTATTAAATCGGTTAATTTTTTAACCAAAAATCAATTAATACTTTAATATAAAGTTATTTTCCTTAAATAAGAAACCGCTTAATTATGCGAAATTAATTATATTTTAAGCAAAAATCGAAAAATTAAAAATAAACGTCTTTAAAAAAAGGGATATTTATTATATAAAAAGGACAAGTTTTTCTAGCCGAAAAGGAAAAAGGTAATGGAAAAATGCAGTTAATAATAATTAAAGGTAATTATTATAAAAGGGTTAAAACAAAAAAACGGAAATGTAGCATTTGCGGTAAGCCCGGATATAATACGCGTATTTGTAAAAAAGCTGTAAAGACGTTTAGCGAAAAAAAATCCGATTAATTTAAATTAATGCGATATGTTATTATTAAGTTATTTAGATTAATTGTTATAAGGTGCCAAAAACCGCGCAGCTCGCTTGTCCGCGCAGCTTGCTTATTTAATACGTTATAATATAATCGAAATTTATTATAAATTTTTTTAATAAAGGTACACCTTAATAAATTAATTAAAAATAAGTATATTTTACTAGTATTTTATATAAAGGGGTCTTTAAGGAAAATTTAAGTACGAACTAGCAGGTATGCCAGGTATATGCCAGGTAAAAGTGGAACTACTATATAAATAGCAAATCTCTAGTTTTTTTATAATATCTTATCTACGAAATAAATTAAGGAATTTATTACTTAATACTTAGTATAATTATACCGAAAATAATAAGTTTATTTAAACTACGGAACGTTAATAAAGGGAAATTAAAAAAGCCTTTTATACGAAATTTTCGACCTAATAACTCAGTGGTCGCGAGCCTGGGTGTCTCTTTTAATTGTGACAGGCTTAGGCACCCTGTTTCGGTTGGTTTTAAGAGACAACTGGTTTAAATCCAGCTTGGGCCACCGTTCCTCTAAGTGGCGCCAGCCTAAAAAGGAGCTAGACCAATTGGGGTTTCGGCTCCGCTACCGTGTCGGCAACAATTAAGGGATAATTAAGAACTCTTAAACTAATTATAATTAGGGGCGTTGGGAACCAATTAATTAATCGGGTATATCTTATCGTTAATTGCTATATTACATAACCCGTATTACATTTTTCCGGCCCTTAATTAAAAAGAGACGGTTTTTAAAAAGGTATTTCCCGGTTATATTATATAATTCTTTATATATGTATATAATAAACGGATTAGCTATATAGCTAGATACCTTAATAGCACTTTATCTTATATACGAAATTTTCGGAAAGATAAAGTTTAAACGTTACTTATTTTACTTTTACGACCGGCGAAATTAATAATTCCTAACCCGCTTTTTAAATTATTATGCCTTAAATCGATAACGGAAAAATTTCGATTATAATTAGTTTTTTTCTAAGGTAGCAAGTTTACGATAAGATTACCGTATAATAAAAACTTAACTTATTACCACCTTTAGCTAATTTAAGTACTAAAAGGTAAACGAAAACTAGAAACGTTACGACTAGATCGGCAAAAATACGGGGAAAAAAAGCTTATAATAATCTTAAACAGTTATTATAACCTATTTAAAAACGTATACTAATAAAAAATAAAGGTATTATTAGTTAACTTATATATTATTAAGTTATTAAAATAATAAAATTTTATATTAATATTATATTATTAAAATATAAGTTTAAAATAAATTACTTAAATTACCGTAATAACTTTATCTTATTTTACTTACTTTATATATAACATATTATTAATTTTTACACGGTCGTATTTTTATATAATTATATTTTTTAGTTAATTTTAATTAATTAATTTCGATTATAATATTACGTTTTAAATGCGATTAATAATTATTTAATTATAGCGCGCGTAAAAATTCGTAAATTAATATTTATATTAATTAACGTGTTAACTTACGTACTAATTAATATATTAACTTTAATTTAAAACTATATATATTTTCGCTAACTAAAAGTATTAAAGTAGATATTTACTACAAAGTAAAGGCACTACTAAAAGTAAAGGTAAAACTAAGCTAAAAACTAAAAAAACCTTTATAAAGATAACCGGTAAAATCAAAAAACCTAGACGATAAAAGCCCGGTAATAAGTATTTTAGGTTTTATTAATTGTTATTTTTTAATAAAGCTTTTTTTTTTTTTTTTTTTTGCTTAAACCGTTATATTTCGAAAAATCCGCAGATATTAAAAAAAAAAAATACCAGATTGTTAATACCAAAGGCTTTATTTTAACGCCTTATATGCGAAATTACTAAAGGTTTAAATAGCAGAAAAAATTACTGATGTTAGTAGTTAACTATTAAAACTTTATAAAAAAATAACTAAAACTGCTTTTATTACGTTTTTTATTAATATATTTACGTTAATAATATATATATTAATTTACGTATTAATTATATATAGCTGTTAATTTATATTACATTTATAATAAACGTATTACGTTAATAATTAAAAATATAAAATTCGTTTACTATAACGTACTATATAAGCTTACAAGCTAAATAAACTTGCAAGCCATTTTTTATTAATATCTTAATTACTTAACTTTAATCGTTAATTTTTCAATATTAATAATATAAAACGTCCTATAAAAGAATTTAAAATAAACTTAATTATCCAGGTTAAAAGACGGAACCTAAAATTTAGCTTTAAAAAGTTATATTTTATATATAACGTTTTCGAATTTACTTTAAAAGCCCGATATTACGGTTAATACGCCCGAACCGATATTATTTTCCATTTGCGAAAATTAACGCCGACCGAAAAGAAATTTATTATCGAACGAATCCTTAATTTAAATACATAAACGTTTCGTATCCGGCGTTAATACGTTAAAGATATAGCGAATTTATTATTTACGTAATATATTATAAAATATATCGGGGTTAATTATATATTTAATTTTATTAAATAATAATAAAAAATCGAAACGTATTTAAATCGAAAAATCGATTATTAAAAGGTATTATACGAAAATTTAAAAAGATTTCGTAAATAATTCGAACTTATTCGGGTTATTATTATAAAATACGGTATTATAGAAAAAAATATTTATAACTTCGATAAGACTGGACTTTTAATAAAGCTTTTTATAGTAACGAATATAGTAAGTATTAATGTTAAAAAACGTAAAAATTTTAAATAAATTTAATAAAAAATAAAAAATACGTTATAATTATTTAAGTTATTAATTTTTAAAATTATATTATATTATTATTTATTATTATAATAAAAAAATTTATATTAAGTTTTAATTCCGCAATAATTTATTATTAATAACCGATTAAAAAATTATATTAAGTAATAATAATTAAATAACGAACGAATTAAATTTAAAATAAATTTAATATTTCGAATAATATATTTAAACGCGTACGAAAAGATGAAAACATTTTTTTATCCTCGACGGTTACGAAAGTTATTATTCGATAAAATTCGAAAAATATTACGTTAATTACGATATTATTACATTTTATATACTTGCGTATTTTTTGTATAAATTTTAATTTTTTAACGTATTTTATTTTTTTCCTTTAAAAGGCGTTTATTCGTTATATATCGAAAGTTTAATATAACGTTATTATATTTATATTACAAAAAAAAATTTTACCGCTTTTTATAACGCGTTTAAAGTTGTTATAATGTTCGATAATATTAAATCCGGATTTGCGAAAGTTAGTTTTATTTTATTTAATTTTAATATTATTTTTTCGAATTTAAAATTTTTCTAATTATACTTATATTAACCGTCTTTTCGTTAACTTCCGCCGGTTTTATTCGTTCCTCGTTTACGAAAACCTTTAAAAAATATTAAAAAAGCAATAAGATAAGGACGTTATTTGTAAAAAAGGATTAAAAATTACCAGGGTAATTCGCCGATAAGAATCGTTAAATCGGCGAATCTTTTAATAAAAAATAACTTATTATTTTTATACGAAGTTGCTTTTTTTTTTAAAAGTTATTTAATTACGTAAAACTATAACGGCTAGGCTAGTTAACCAACTATTAAACTAAGTCGTACGGTTTATGTTAGCAGTTGTATTACGGGAATTTAAATAACGAAAATAACTTAGTTACGTTTAGTAATACCAAAGGTATCTTAGGTAACTAAGTTATATTGCAAGCTAATATTATCTAAGTTATAAGAATAACGAACGTATATATCCTTCGTAAAAACCTGGATCTTTTATAGATTTTATCGTCCTTATAAATTCAAAAAAAGTTAGATCTATATAAATTCAATTTAAGCTTTTCGGCAAAAAAGATCCAAATTACGTAACTTAACTTACTTAAATCCTATTTCGGTCCGTTAAAATCGTTTCCGAAACCTCCCTTTTGTTAGGTCGTAATACGATCTCCTTTTTTTTAGGATTTTTGCCTTTAAAGATTTTTCTTCTCTTGGTAAATCAATTTTTTATTATAAACGGTTATATTATTAATCGTAAATCCCGTAATCGTTCTAATTAAAAAAAAAACCTTAAATTTCTAACTACTTATATTATTAAATTTGGTTTTGAAGTAATACCGTATACGCCATATTTTAAAAAAAAGGACGAAATGTTAAATGATAAAAAAATTTCGTCGTTATAACGAATATATTAAATACCGTCGTCGTTATAATAAGTCCGGTATCCCCCTTAATTCTTTTTGTCGTATTGGGAAAAAAAAATCGTTTAAACTGTAAAAAGGCCGTGGTAAAAAAAATCTTACTGCGCTTTTAACAGAAGCTGAAAGAAAATTTTGTACGCAAATAACGTAACATTAACGAAACCATTAATCGTCTTTTTCGCCTTCGTCGCCAGAAAAGATTTTTTCACGTTTAAAAAGTAAAAATTATTAATTACGGGCTTTAATTTATAAATAAATTAGAGGAATAGGAATAATTAAAAGCGAACGTGCTGTTTTCCGCTTAAATCCTTATCTTGAACCGCTAATCCGTTCCTAAGACGATTAACTGGCCGTTTTTAGATAGCGTAAACTGGAATACCTTTAACTTTAATAATTCCAACGTTATCGGTAAAAGTTTTTTAATAAGCGCTAGGCGTTAATAAGATTTTTGGTAGGTTCCCAGGTATTTTCGGAATTTAGGTAATTTTTTTAATTAAATATTAAGTAAATCCTTTTTTTTATATATATCGAGTATTTTTTTAATTTCGTACGTTTTTTCCTTTTCCTTTACCTTTACGTCGTTTTATGCCGTATATATTCTGATAATATCTATTATTAACTTAAATAAGGAAATATAAAAACTGGATAAAATTTAACCTTAGGTAATAATTTTAATTAGTAGTTATTTTTTGAAATTTTTTTAGTAATCTTATATAAGCCGGTATATTTAAAATCGAATTTTTATTTTGGGCGTTTAGTTTTCATATTTTTGGTAATTAAATAAATTATTTTCTTTTCCGAAAAAATTAATTTTTTTAACCTTTTCTGGTTATAGTATTTATTTATTTAGTTACGTACGAATTTAAATTCTGTTTTTATTTTTTAATATCATTACTTAAATTATTCTAATATAAAAATTACTTTAATATTAATTAATCCTCCTTTTCGTATTTTCTTGTAAATTTCTAAAGTAAAGCTAAAGTTAGCGGTTACTGGACTCGTTTTAATATTATCGTAATAACTGGTATTATAAACCAGTTATGTAATAAGTAATTTTTAACCTAATTATTTTATTCGTAATTAATATAATATCGTAAATACGTTTCTAACGTTTGGTTAGTTTTTTCCGTCTATTTATCTATTTATAATCTAAAAGCGCTTGCTAATTTATAATTTAAGCCGAATTATATTGTTAAACTTTACTAAAATTTTAAAGTAAAAGTTATGCTTTTATTTGAAATAATTTCTATTAGTAATCCGTATATACTATATATGTATCGAAAAAAAATATATGCTATTCGCTCGGTATCTATATTTTCGTTATAAAGTAGGAAATAGGAAAGTTTTATAAATCGATTAACAGTTATAAAAATATTATTATAATATATATCCGTAATTAGGTTTTTTAATAAAGGAAGTTTCGTAATAAAGTTAAATATAATTAAGTTTTATAGTTGCTTAACGACTGGTAATGGTTATAATTTTTCGTATAATTTATATTATTTAACTTTCGTTTTAACGCAGATATTATATTATTATATAAATTTTTATACGGTTAATTTTATTTTAGGAAAATAATATGTTTTTTATAGGCGTCTTAGGGTTTTATAAATTCCTAGATATCTATATAATTAGTATTCGTATATTTCCGATATTAATTTTTTTAAATTTTTTTAATATATAGGTTTTATTTATTTTCTAGTTTTCAGGTAAGTTATTATAATATTATTATATTTTCTAATGTATATTTAATGTAGATATATTAATAATATTAATATATCGTTGTTATAAATGTTTTTTTAATATTCGGTCGAATATAGTTTGTTATATTTTTATCTTAAGCTTTTTTTAAATCTGGTCGTTTGTTAAAAACGTTTACTTTACTATTTTCCGATCTTTTTTAGTTAATAATAATGTAATCGAACTTTAAAAGGTATTTCGCGTAACGTAATTATCGTCCGATTAGCTTTTTAGTAATTGTAAAATGAAAAATATTTTTATAATTTATATATACTTTTACTTAATGTTAATTTTCTTTAAAATAATATTTAAATTCCTTAAAGGTTTTAACGATAACTAGGAATTCTTTATTATTAATAAAGTAATTAAGTTCGGCATTATATAACTTGTAAAAGTAAAAAGTAATAAAATGTAATTTTCCTTAATTATCTCGTTAATAAATTACTGCTTTTAAAGTAAAGTTTAAAACGTTAGTTTTAAGTTTTATTGGTTTATTAAGGTCGTATATTATTAAAACGGGTTCGTTAGTAAAAACGTTTTTAAGCTGTTAAAAGGTTTTTTTCGTAATCGGGGCTTACGTAAACTATCGGTCCTTTTTGGTAAGTTCCGTTAGGAATATTACGATTTTGCTAAAATGTTGTACAAATTGTTAGTAGTAATTGGTAAATTTAAGAAATGTTTGTATTTCCGTAACGTTAATAAATATTTTCTAGTTTTTAATTACAGAAATCTTTTTAAGGTTTATTCTGATATATCCTAAGGTAATAATATGTTTTAAATACTTAATTTCTTAAGTGTGGAAAGTATTTTTTTTTTTTTACGTTAATTAAAAGGTTAACGTTTTATAAAGCTTATAGGACTTTATAAACGTATTTTGTATATTCCTTTTATGTCTTAAAATAAATAAGCATATCGTCAAGGTAATATATAATAAAGATATTAAGGTATTTTCGAATTACGTAATTAATTATCTATTAAAAGGTTATTAGTACGTTTGTAAGTCCGAAAGGTATAACGAAATATTTAAATAATTCGTATTTTGTTTTAAAGGTTATTTTTTATTCGTTTCTTAATTTAATTCGGATTTAGTTGTATTTTTTTTTTAGGTTTAAGGCCGTAAACTATTTGGCGTTTCGTAATCGGTTTTTGATTTCCGTAATTAAGGGTAATGGTATTTTATTATTGACGGTGATATCGTTAAGTTGTTAGTGATTAATAATAAATCGTAATTTCCTATTTTTTCGTAAGACGAAAAATATTAAGTATTTTGTTAACGACTTGGAACGTTGTATATGTTTTTTTCGTAGTTTGTTTTTTAGGTAATTACGGAAAATGTATAGCTTTGTTTCGTTTAGGTTGTAAATAAGGTAAAAAGCGGTTATTTTACCGTTTTTAAAAATTATTTCGTAATTTTATTTATTATATTATGGTAATTTTGTATCGAGTTTTTTTCGAACAAGCTTTTTATACTTGTAATACCGTAATAGTATTTTTATTATTTATTCCGGTGGTTTTTCGGGCTGTATTTATAAATCGTCGTTTATTTGTTAAAATTATACTTTAAAATTTATAATAACGCGCCGTATTTTTTTATTATACCCTTTATTTTAAATATGTCTTATTTTTTTAAGTAATAAGGTTTCTGTCGTATTTTTATGTTTGTATTCGTCGTTCTTATCGATCGAATGTTAATATTTTAAATTTTCTTTATTTTTATTTTTATTTTTTTGTAATAGGAAATAAGCGGAAGTTTATTTAATTAATTTTTTAATTAATTAAGAGGGTATATTAGCGCAACTATAGTTTTCTCTGGATTATATCGTATTTATTTAATAAATTAATATCGAAATTAATAATTTATTTATTTTTTTCGATAAAGGTTTTAAAGTAATTAATTTTACGTTTAACTTATCCGTTGTTATAGGCGAATCTTTGATTTTCGGCATTTTTAACCTTATAAAGGTAATATTTTTTATGGTAACTTTAATTAGTTTATTACTTCCGGATTAATGTAATTGGTAGTTATCGTTCCGTAGTCCATTATTACTGTATACCAGTTTTTTTTTATTCGTATTCGTATAGTAATGGTATTATCGCTAGTAGTTTCGATTATTACGTTTAAAGTTTTTTTAAGATATTATAATTTAATCTTTTTCTTTTTACTTGCCTATAGCTTTTTTATAGGTAACGTTGATTTTTTAGAGTTTACAGGAGTTTTCGCAGTGTTTTCTCGTTCCGGTTATTCTATGTTCGGAATTTTTTTAGTTATTTTTTTACTTATATTATTTATTTTTGTAACTGTTTAAATTATTGTTGTATATTTTGTTGTTCGTAGGTTTGCTTTATAAAAAATTTAATTGTTTTTTCGTTCGGTAATATTATTTACGAAATATCGTTTTTTTATTAGTTATTATATTTTTTTCTCGTTTTCCGAATTTTATTAATTTTCTTTAATAAAATTTTTAATTTTTTCTTTAATTATTTTTTATCCTTTAGGTTTATAGTAAAAGTTAATTGGATATTTAAATCGGTAATAATTCGTTAATAATGTTTTTTTACCGTTTTTTGGATTAACTTTTTTTCCGTTTGGTAATTATACTATCCGAAATAACAAAAGGGGTTTTCTTATAAGTACAACTTTCTGGGTAGTTAACTTTATAATGTTATTTGTTAATTAATTTCGTTTTTTTCTGTAAATAACCGTAAGTGTCGGTATTACTGTTAGTTATTCTTGTTGGTTTTACGTTATTTCTTAAAATCGAATTTTTCCTGGTATATTTAAGTTATACGTTAGTAAATTGCTTTTTTTTATTCCTGATAAACTTGATATTTGGGTTTTTTGCAATGAATAATATCGGTTTTTGTATGTCGTTCTAGTTTTCCTAGGCAGAGATTTTCTTTTTATTCGTAATATTTTTATAGCTAGTTTTATAAAGCTAGTTAGTTCTGTTTTTGTTGCTTTTTTTTTTTATTGCGATTAGGTAAATAGTTTTTTCTTAGTAAAAGCTTTTTATCTTCTAAATAATTTTCGTATTATTATGTTACCGTATACCGTGGTCGGATTATATTAATTAATTTTTATTATTTTTATTATTTTGTTATTATTTTTCGGGTACGGGGTTCTAATTATTTTGTCGGGATTTTTTAAATGCTTTATACTGGAAAGCTTTATATTTTACCTTGTTATAATTATAATATTTAAATGGGGGCCGTTTTTATCGTTAAACCGTTTTGATTTCTATAAGGCTTAATTTCGTACCGTGGGATATGTTAACGTATTATATAACGTTTGCCGTATATTTAAGTCGATTGCTTTATCGTATCTTAAAATGTCGCGTTTTCTAGGTATATTGTCGATCGTCGATTTTAACCGTTATCGTAATGTAATTAGTTAGATTCTTAAGTCGATTTTTTTTAAATAATTTTTCTTAGATTTTTTTTTTAAACCGTTAAAGAATTTCGTTATAAAAGTTTCCTGTTCTTATTTAATTTTAAATGCCAGTTAAATAAATATATTGCTATAAGCTAAGGCGGCTTTTTTCTGGCGTAATTCCTTAATTTGAATTTCCGCCTTAATTTTTTCGTTTATTATTTTAAAAACTTTTCTTAATACGTTCTCGAACTTTTCGTAATTGTTATATACTGCTAAGATTTTTAAGCTTTATTATTTAAAGGAAAAAATAACATATTTTCGGAATACAGGCTTAAATTACGCAACTACGTTACCGGTTAACAATTTTACCGCAAATTTTATTCGAACCGTAAAAATAACGAATCTAATAGGAAAATATCCGAAATACGTTTTATATTAAGTTAAAAACAGTTATAACTTAATAGATATTTTATTAAAAAGTTCGGGTTTAAACGGTTTTAAAACTTTTCTAAATTTTTTAATATTTATTATCTAAATTATTTAAAAAATTTTACTACGGAAAAAAGTTCTCTTAACCTTTTCCTTCGTTTTTTTCTTACCCTTCTCCTTAAAGCGTTCGTACGTATCCTAAAGCGAAACGGTAAGGTTACCTTTTTTTTTCGAGTTAAATAACGCGGTCCGTAATAATATCGAATTTTTTTAAAACTTTATCTGTTAAAAGACGGAAACGCTTTTTTTCTTTTTTAGAATTTATGGTTTTTTTAGGAACTTCGTAAACAAGTTATTTCTCGGCTTATCTACTGGTAAATATAGTATTAACGGAAATTGCTTAAAGTTTAATAATATTATTAAATAAAAACTTATAACGTATAACGGCTAAGTTAGCTAATTAATTATTAAATTAAGTCGTACGGTTTATATTAATAATCGTATTACGGAAATCTAAATAACGAAAATAACTTAGTTACGTCTAGTAATATTAAAGGTATTTTAAGTAATTAAGTTATATTGCAAGCTGGTATTATTTGGGCTATAAAAATAACAAACGTATATATACTTCGTAAAAACCTGGATTTTGTATAGATTTTGTCGTCCTTATAAATTTAAAAAGCGTTAAATTTATATAGATTCAATTTAATCTTTTCGGCAGAAAAGATCTAAATTACGTAACTTAATCTACTTAGGTCCTGTTTCGGTCCGTTAAGACCGTTTCCGAGACCTCCCTTCTGTTAGGTCGTAACAAAAACGAATTATATCTTAAGTAAACGTTAAAACATTAAAAATAAACGTTTTTAAAAAAAAAAGGATATTTACTATATAAAAGGGATAAGTTTTCCTAGCCGAAAAAAAGGGGATAATAAAAAAATACAGCTAATATTAGCTGAAGGTAATTATTGCAAAAAAGTTAAAACGAAGGAACGGAAATATAACGTTTGTAATAAGCCCGGATATAATACGCGTATTTGTAAAGAAGCTATAAAGACGTTTAGCGAAAAAGAATCCGATTAATTTTAGTTGATTTAATATGTTATAGTTGATTAATTCGAATTTATTATCGAGAGGTGCTAAAAAACGGCTTGCGAGTTTATTTAGCTCGTAAGCTTATATAATACGTTATAACAAATAAAATAACGTTTGTAAATCTTATAAGTTTCTTAAAATACGGTATTTCCGGTTAGATATTATATAAAATTACGGAAAAATGTCGAGTTCGAAAAGAAAAACGACGAAAAATTAAAAAACGAAGATAGTAAAACTAATTAAAAAAACCACGAATATAAAAAAAATAAGATATATTTTACTTAAAAAAAAAAAAAAAAAAAGGCATTCCGCCGCCGGCAATTTTAGCAATAAAAATAACAAATAATATAATTCTCGGATAGTAATTATAAAAATAAAACCCCTTCCGTATTTTCTACTAATAATTTAAACTTATTTAACCCGGATAATTAATAAAGTAATTAATATATAAATTAATACGACTTTATATACGAGAATTATAATTAAGGTAATATATTATAATTAAGCGTTTTTAATTTAAATATTAATATTTAAAAAAAGTACTTAATATAATACAGCTTATTATAAATTATTTATATAAGGTTTAAATTAATTATATTAATATAATAAATATTTATATTATAAATACATACTTATAAGTAGTTATTCTCCCTAGAGGAGACGTAACCGTAAAATAAAATTAAATAAATAAATAGATTATAGTATCGGTTACTAAGCTTTACTAAGCCTTAACCTTCTTACAGGCGTCTTACTTTAAGGTAACTTTAGACTGCCTTGTTATACCCCTATCGACGACCATTTTTAACCGAATTCTAGACGGTTTTCGTAATCCGGAACAGCCGGACAAATTATCGTTCGTAATCCTCTAACTTATATCGAGCTAAAAGTTAAATTTCGAAATTTTTAAACCTTTTGTTACTTATATCTAACTTTTTTAATAATTTTTCCATACGATCGATATTTTTTATTATAAAGTTATCTAATTTTAAATTATTTTTACTTATATAAATTAAATCGTATCCAAAAATTAAAAACAAAATCCGATTTTTTTTTAAAAAAATCGGTTAAATCGACGGAAATATCGATATTTTTAATTCGTCCCAAAGTTTTATTAAATTTAAAAACCTTAAAAAAAACGTTTTCCGTAAAAACTGTACAGTTACGGAGTACCGGTATTTTGTAGTAGGAATTGCCCGGCATGTTTTAACTGTTTTAATTAATGGGATTCGAAAAAGTGGTCTGGTGCCAAATATTTTCTACCTGGTTATCGTACTAATACCTTTTTATTAGTCGTAAAATCGATCGAGGTTAAAGTCGTAGAACTGGCAAAGGGTCGCAAAGTAGCCATTTTATACGGACTTAAGGTTTACCGTAAAAAGCTTAATATCTTCTAAGTTATTATTTATATTCCAGGAAATTCCCCTTGTCGAACTAGCTAAAGGGCATAAGGTTTATTAAGGTTAAAGCTTGTCGGCATTACGCAAATAAAGCTCTTAACCGACATTAGTCGAAAAATTACGTACTTATAAAAACCTAACAATCGGCTTCGGGATAAAGCTTTTCGTAATCGAAACGTATAATTTATTATTACCGTAAAAACTATTAATAATTGCCGTATTCGAAAATATTAGATAAAATATTTATCGTATTAATTATTAATATAATTACTTTATATCTTTAGCTTAACCTGAATAATACAGCTTAAACCTAATAACCTTACATAAGTAGTTATTTCCGTAAGTAGTTTCGTTTTAATTACGCACCCCTGCTACCTACCTACGGGTAGATAGCAGGGGTACGTATAGTTAGTTTAAATTAAAAACGTCTAATTTGGTTTTTACGTCGTAAATTTTTAACCCTACTTTTTATTTTAATAATAACAACGTTAATAAAAAAATTATAAAAATTCTTAAAAGTATTTAAAGTTTTAATATTTATTATAAGTTAATTATTAATTTAAAATTTATAAAGTTAATTACTTAATTTAAATAATTATATTTTTAATAAAATTAAGAATTATAATTTATATTGTCGGCAGATGCGGTGATTTATTGTTGGAGGTTGAAAGGATCAAAAGGGCTTTGATTTGTGGCCTTAGGATTGCAAGGACAAAAGAGCTGAAGGCTATAACTAGCTGCTCTCCCCCCTGTTGGAAATGAGGAACCTAGAACCAGGACATATTAGAACCACAGCCTGAAGAATGCAACATAATTTGCCCACATGGTAGCATTTTCTGGTTCCGTCTCTTGGAAGAATTGATATCCTGATCTACCCATTTTGTGTTGCAATTCGAGGTACCGCTCCGTTTCGGTACAGAAGGCTAGGAACGGCAGGCTCGGCGTGAGGGCGCTTTAAAGCAAGGAAACTGCGAAGGCTCGACCTTGGAGAAGGTTTTAAAGTCCCCTTAGTCGCTGGAGAAGCGCCTGCGTACGCAGTGGCCGTTATCGATTAGAAGCAGAGGCTCGTCGACGCGGTGACATCCGAGAGGATTCGAGAGAGAACTCGAGAAAGAACCACAGAAAGAACCCCAGAGAGAACCCTAGAAAGGACCAGAGAGAGCCAAGATGGCAACTGGAAAAGGAACAGCGTCTGGAAAAGACGTGGGAGGTCAGCCGGAGGGCTTTGACATGGAATAACTGATGAAGGTATTTGTCAAACTGTCGAACGAAAAAAAAAAGGATACGTACCTGAACTGGAAGGACTTCGATTTCAAGCTTAATGAGGAAAATCGGCTGCGAGGCAATAACAACTGGGAGATATGGAAGACGGCTATCTGGGTAGCCCTGATGGCGATTGGATATCGTAACGGTGGTTCGGCGAAGCTTAATTATATTAATAAAACCAAATTGGCCGCCGCGGTTGTTGCTAACGTTAAAAAGCCCTTATAGCAGTCGTTACTGGACTTAAAAAGGGAACGACGGAGATGATTAAGGTGTATAACGACTTTGTTGCCGAATTTCGAGGGAGGAAAGGAAGTGGCAATAGCCATAACGGGAGCCATAACGCGAACCGACAGAACAAGCCCCCATGGAATAAGGAAGGCTAGCCACTTTGCTTTATCTGTGGTGAATACGGACATATGGCAAAGGATTGCCCGAAACGGAGGAATGGAGACGAACGGACGAAGCGTGGTACAGAATGCGAGGCTAGCTTCATCCCGGAGGGACTGCAGGATTTGTACAGGACGGATAGAAAGACTTTTTGATGGCTTTTAGGGCGACGGCAAGGTCTGGATGGCTCTTGGCAACCCTAGGGCCATGAGGGCGTGTCGGCAGATACGGTGATTTATTGTTGGAGGTTGAAAGGATCAAAAGGGCTTTGATTTGTAGCCCTAGGATTACAAGGACAAAAGAGCTAAAGGCTATAACTAGCTGCTCTCCCCCCTGTTGGAAATGAGGAACCTAGAACCAGGACACATCAGAACCACAGCCTGAAGAATGCAACACAATTTGCCCACATATATATATATATTATTGTTAAATTACGATAAATTTTAAATTTAAAAAAAATTAAATAATTTAGTCTTTAATATATAATATTTTAAATATTTATTTACTTTTAATAAAACGTTATAAAATTATTAACGTTTTTCGATTTTACGAATTTAAAACTAATAAAATTTCCGTATTTTATATATAAATCTTAAGGATTTTTTATTCGGCTTTAATTAATTTTAAATATATTACTTTATAAAAATCGTAAAAATAATATAATAAAGATAAATTAATATTTTTATTTTTATTTATATAATAATTAATTTTATTTATTAAATATATTATAAAGTTATAAAGTTATACCTTTATAAACTACTTATATTTTAATATAAAAACGGTAATTAAACGTTTTTAATTTCGACCTACTAGAGGTACCTGTAGGTGGAAATTTTAGCGTGGGTAGGTGGGTAGTACAAACCCTAGCACAGTAAAATGATCTATCGCATACTTTAACTGTTTTATGTGCTTAATTACGGTTCGATTAAAAATTAAATAGACTTGGTTAAAAAATGTAAATAGCATGATGTCCTTGTTTAATATACTGTCGATTCGAATTGAAATATCGCGCCTTATAAGTTAACTTAGTAATACACGCCTTTTTTTTCGATATATTCGCTTAATAACTTGTTAACGTATATATTAATATCTTAACGCGTAAAGGAGGTACGAAAATACAGGTAAGGTTAAAATGTAAGGTTCGACGAAAGCGTTATTTTAATATATTATACATATTTATAAATATAAAGCGTATAAAGTTATTAATAAAAACCCTTTTAAAAGGATAAGAACGGTAATCGCTGTAAAAGTTACTAAGCTTTACTAAGATAACTTCGAACTTGTTATAAATTTTATATTAAAATAAACTATTAAATATATTAAGCTTTCAAGCCGTATATTTTAACGCGTATAAAGGCTACTAACTTATAGTTAGAATAACGATATAACGCTTGTCGAGGGCTACATTTTAATACTATATATAGCTTTGTAACTACCGTATTAACGTTTAAATTTATCTTTTTAATAAATTATTCTAAAGGTTATATATGCCCTCGTTTTAACGTAGTAAGCTTGCGAACGGAGTAGATAAGGGTTATTGTGTCGAAAATTTGTTTCCCTTGGAGCCAATTACCGTATTTAGATTTTGGCATGTCCTAAATAGGAAGGTTTTGGTAATACTTGCCGGAATACTACCGTTACCTAGCTAACCCGCAGGGGAGGGTAAGGAAGTACCCCAGGCTAGAACGTACGACCAACGCTGTTAAAACGAGGGCATATTGTGCTTGCCGCGGTAACGCGGTAGCCTTACGTATATATATATTTAAGTATATTAAAACGTATTTAATAGCTACTAAGCCGTATATGATATCAAAATGTAGCTTTCGACGAGGGCTATATCGTCGTCCTAACTGCAGGTTAGTAACCTTTATACGCGCTAAGATATACGGCTTGGAAGCTTAATATATTCGAAGGTTTATTTTGATGTAAAATTTATACGACTTCGAAGTTATCTTGGTAACACTTGGCAACTTTTGTAGCCCGTTACAGCTGTTCCAACCTATCGCTAGTCCTTGCCAGCTTATTACCACTTCGACCCTTTTTCTCACCCCTTTTTTAACGTTTTTATTAATAACTTAACGCGTATAAAGGCTACGCATATGCAGTTAACCCGACGATATAGCCATCGTCGAGAGGACCATTTTGACATATAGCATGAATTTACAGCTGTTATATGTATGTAAATATTAATATATAACTTGATATGTTATTAAGCGAATGCGTCCAAAGAAAGGTGTGTATTGCTAAGCTAACTTGTGGGGCGTAACACTCCAATTCGAATCGACAGTAGCGAGCTTGCGAACGGAGTGGACGAGGGTTATTATGTTGGAAATCCCGCTCCCTTAGAACCGATTGCCGTATTTAGATTTTAGCACGTCTTAAACAGGAAGGTTTTAGCAACACCTGCCATAACACTAACCTCGGACCCTATATAATGAATGACCCTAATAATAAATAAGATATTTTTCTATAATAACAACCATCTCTTATAACTTTACTTTACTATATTTTAACAACCCTTTAATTAATTAATTTCGGATAAAAATAATTAATTTCGACAGAAAACGTAAAATCTAAGATATAAAGGATTTTATTAAGAAAAGTAATTCCGAAACCCTTATAAACCTATAATACGATATACCTTAATCCACCTTATTATACCGTATCCATAACGCGAAATCGCTTTCCGAAACTAAAATTAACGTTCGTATATTTTCGGACAAAAAAAAGAATAAACTTATTAATTAAATATTATATAAAAAAATATACGGTTGCGCCCCGACGAAAAAATCAGTCCGTAAAATAGCAAAGGCCTTATTAAGCCCTAAAAAACCGTCGGAAAATATTAGGTTAATCACTTTATCGGCCGCTATAATAAAATATATACGAAAAAAAAAGAATTATATTTCGAAAACGTTTCGAAATACGTAATCGTAATAAAGTTTACGAATTTTTCTCCCTCTTAATTTACGTTTAAATTAAATATAAAGTTCAGCCTGTAAACGAATATAATATGGATAAAACAGGCATTTAAAAAAAGGAACAAATTAATAAAACGGTTATAAAAAACTTGCAAACGGTTCGTACGAAATTTACGAAGTTAGGGGTAACGTTATAGGTATTTATTATCGAATATATCGGCTTTATATATAGGAAAAGTACGGCCGTATATATTTTTAATAACCTTACGGTACAAAAATAATAATTACCCGATAATATTAAAAAAATCGAATATATATTAACTTTAAAAAGGTAGATTAACAACGCTATTATATTAAAATAACTAAAATTTATTTTTCTTTCCGAAATTAAATTATATTTCCATAATTAATAGCAATTATTTATCTTAAATAACTATATTACATACGTATCCTTTACTTTTATATAAAAATATTTTAAAAACAAAATGGCCCTTATATATCTGCTACCTTATTTAAGTATTAACTTTTAGCGACTTAAAGTTACCGTTTTTTTCGCTTTTAAAAAAATATCGTAATATTTTACGTAAAGCCGGAGGTTTTCTTATAACCGCTTCTTAATATACACGCCGTATATTAAAAATATATCGTAAAGCTAGAAAAATCGCTTTTACCGACAAAAATATTAAAACTGGCTAACGTTATACCGGTTTACTTCTTTTTAAACCCGAAATAATATTAAAAAACCCCCGAAATAACGCCCTAATTAGTTCCTAAACCGAAAATATTACCGGAAATAATAATTACCATTAATAACGAAATTATTTATATTCCTTATAAAACTTAAGAATTACGGAAAAATATACGAACGGTTATACATAACCAGATAAAGGCGTTTCGCGATATACGGGATCTAATAATTAAAATAACTAAAAAGCTTAATAATCTTAATGCGGAAAATATTATTTTCCGTTACGAAAATCGCAAACGCTAAATTATTATTAAATAATCGAACAAAATTTTTTCGAATTTATTAAATATAAGATTAGTTAAAAATAAGGTTATTAAATGTTTAAAAATTATAGAAATTAACGATTAGGTTATAATTAATAATTATATTAAAAATAGCCTGCTAAAAAAAGATAACGTAAATGTAAATAATTTAAATAGCTTTATTATATTAAAAAATATATTATTACGTTATTAAACGGCTTTTAAATATGTAGGTTACTATTAAATTATATATGTTTTACCTATTCATTGTTAGAGTCATTCATTATGTGGGGTCCGAGGTTACTGTTACCTGGAACGTCCCATGCGGTCCGTACGTAGAGGGCCCCCTTAAAACGTTAGACCGTCGACTTGGGTAACCCGGGAAGGAGAGGGGGGGAGGGCGGGCGAAACCCCCCGGCCTGGGCGTATGATAGCTTGCGAGGCCTGCGCCAGCAGGCCGGTATGCATAGGCGACGCGGTAGCCTTACGTTAAACGCATGGCTGAAAATATCTGTCGAGCCGCTATAGTACGTCACCTTACCCTAGGATTTACAAATAAATACTCGTAGATACCTACTTACTATCTACGAGGATAGATGGTTAACTGTAAGTATTTCATTAAAAAGTAAAGTTTATTTAAAATGAATTATTTATAAATTTAAGCATATAAAAAATATTTATATTTATTATTATTAATTATAAAAAAAATAAACGATAAAAATTAAAGTTAATATATATTTTTATAACGTAATATAAAATCTTAAAGGTAAAGCTTTAATATAAGCTACTTATATATTAAAATACTTATTTATAAAATAAAAATTAAAAATTAAGAAAAGACTAAGTCTTTAAATAAATATAGAAAAAGTAGGCTATATATACTTTAATCTTAACCTTTTATTAGTAGTAGTTTATACTTTCTTTAATTACTACTATCGGTATATATATATATGAAATTAAAAATTATTACGAAAATCTTTTTTTAAAAAGTAAAGAAAAATTAATAACGTGTTATATATATAAGCGAGAGATATATATAAGCGAGCCGCTTTTTAGCATTCCGTAATAACAAATTTAAATAACTTAATAACAATATATCGTATTGATTTAAATTAATCGGATTTTTTTTAGTTAGATGTATTTATAACTTTTTTACAAGTACGCGTATTATGTCCGGGTTTGCCGTAAACGTTATATTTCCGTTTTTTCGTCTTAACTTTTTTACGATAACCTCCCTTAATTGTTGTTGGTTGCATTTTTTTATTATTCCTTTCTTTTTGGGCTAAAAGAGCTTGTTTTTTTTTGTATAGTAAGTGTTTTTCTTTTTTGAAGATGTTTATTTTTAGTCCTGTAACGTTTATTTAAGATATGGTTTGTTTTGCGTAATTGGACGTTTTTTTCCCGGAGAAAAGTGGTTTTATGTAATAATAATATATAACTTTTTGTTATAAAATTAACCGATTTAAATATTCTTGTTAACGAGTTACTTTGATAATTTTTAATTTTTCTTTGTAAATAACGTTTTTATTTTGTTATTTTACGGATATTTTTAAGGGTTTTCGCAAACGGGAAAGTAAAACTGGTAAAGGTTAGTAGGGAGATAGTTAGCGTAAATATAACTGGAAAAATTTCGAATTCGAAAAGGACGTTATTAGGATTGAATAGAACAAGGCCAGTTTTTGCAAATTTAAATTTGATATTATCGAACGTTATAATAACTTAGAACGTATTGTAAAAGCCGGCAAGAAAATTTTCTTTAGTAATATAAATATAATAACGTTATATTAAGTTTTCGATATATCGCAAATAAATACGTTTTAAAACAGAAAAATAAGATATATTAAAAGGTTAAAACCGGTACGAAAAATATGCGGGCATATAAAACGTAATAATATCGTAATTAGCGCAATATTTTTCGAATTTTATCGAATAGTAATTTTTATAACCGTTAAAAATAAAAAAATATTTCGAACTTTTCGTACGTATTTAAATATATTTATTAAAATGTTAAATTTATTTTAAACTTAATTTATTTATTATTTAGTTATTATTACTTAATACAATTTTTTAATCGGCTATTAATAATAAATTATTACGGTATTAAAACCTAAAATAATTTTTCTTTATTATAATAATAAATAACGGTATAATTTAACTTTAAAAATTAATAATTTAAATAATTATAACTTATTTTTTATTTCTTTATTAAGTTTATTTAAATTTTTTACGTTTTTCGGTATTAGTAATTATTATATCCGTTATTATAAAAAACTTTATTAAAAATCCAGTTTTGTCGAAATTATAAATATCTTTTTTTATAATACCGTATTTCGTAATTATAACCCGAATAAATTCGAATTATTTACAAAATATTTCTAAAATTTCGGATAAAATCCGTTAATAATTAATTTTCCGATTTAAACGTATTTAGAATTTTTTTTACCGTTTAATAAAGTTTAATACCTAGTTAATTCCGACGTATTCCGTAATACGTTAAGCCAGTAATATATTAGTTATATCTTTAACATATTAAAGCCGGACAAAAAACGTTTGCGTATTTAAATTAAGGATTCGGTCGATAATTAATTTTTTTTCGGTCGGCGTTAATTTTTATAAAGGAAAAATAATATCGGTTCGGGCGTATTTACTGTTAGAACGGTATATTAAAGTAAAATATAAAACTTTATAAATAGAACTAAGCTTTTTGTAACTAATTTTCGGGTTTCGTTTTTTAACTTAAATAGTTAAGTTTATTTTTATTTTTTTTATAAAGCATTTTATAACGTTAATATTAAAAAATAAACGATTAAAAATAAATAGTTAAAATAGCGAAAAAAATCTTTCGCTTATATGTATCTCTTACTTATATATGTAGTACGTTATATATTAATATTATTTATTAATTTATTTTTTAATATTAAAGTATTAAGTTATCTTTTTAAAAGATTTAAATAAATTTAAAAAATAAGGTAATTATAATATAAAAATATTATAAATATTATAATAGATTTTCTTAATAATATTTTCGTTATAATTATTACTTAAAATTAAAGCTTTTTAAAGAAAGTAATAGAAATAACGAAATATATATTAGCTTAAGATTTATAAAATGTAAAATAAAAATACTAAATAAATTTTAATATTAAACGATTTGTAAGGGAATGAAAAGGACTAGCCACTCCGGTATATAACCAAAAATTACAGTTCCAACGCTTTATACGTTAGAAGTCCTTATCCGCACTTAAGTAGGATACGCCCCGGGGTTATATTCTTATACGATTATAATTTAATAAAATTAATAAATAATTTTTCCGTAATATATAATTTAAAATTAAATATTAATTAAAGTATAGAAAAATTTATAAAAAATAAACCTAAGTTAAATATTTTCTTTTAAAGTTTATTAATAATTTATTTTAATTTTAAAATATTAAACTTAAAAACCTATTATAACGTAATATAAAGTTTTAAAGGTAAAGCTCTAATATAAACTACTTATATTATAAAGTACTAAGCTAAAAAAAGAAGCTTAAATTATTAGATAAATATAGAAAATGTAAACAGTGCGTTTTTTAGCTCTAACCCTTTATAAGTCGTAGTCTCTACTTTCGCCTATTACTACTACGATTATAAATCATGTTAAAAAGATAAAATAAAATAAATATTAACGTAATATATCTATTAATCTAAGATTTATAATTATAATAATTTTTATAATATAATTATAATTTCCTAGGTTAAAATAATTAACGTATAAAAACGGTAAATTAAAGAGATATATTATGTTTATAATAAATCTTTTGCTATTTCTATAATAGCCCTACTTCTACCTAGTATATACCTAATATATCTATTAGTTTCTACTTAATCTTTCTTTAAAAACTCTTTTATATAAAATATTAATAAAATATCATTATTTTTAATTAATTTATTCAGGTTTATTTATATTAATAAAACCTATAATAAACTTTAATAATATTATAATAATATTTCTTAAAATTATAATATTTTAAATTGTTTTAATAATTTTATAACTTAATATAATAGTTAATAATTATCGTTAATTATATTAATCGTATTAGTTAAAGTTAAATTAAGTATTTATATACCTAGTTCTCGGATTAGCTATATAGCTAGATACTTTAATAGTACTTTACCTTACATATACCCAGTTCTAATTTAAAATAATTTATTATATATTAAAAACGATACGTAATAATAACGGGTTTCTACTAACGGCGTTTAAAATCTAAGATAATTATAACGATTAAAATTATAATTACTTTAAGTGTTATAAATAGTACTGCGGGCGCCGATTACGCTATTATTATTATTATTATTATTATAAAGCTTTAAAAATTTAAAAAGTTAAGATGTTATAATTATAACTGTAATTACAGTTGTTAATAATTATATTACTAGGTAGTGGCGGTATAGAAAATACTAGCAGGTGAAAGAAGTAGGACTATTATAAAAATAGTAAAACCTTTACTTAAAAATAGAAAATCTTACATTAATATAAATCAACTTTAAGGTTAAAATTAAATAATTATATAATATTAAATTAATATATATTATAAATTATTTTATATATAATATTGTCGAAATTATTTTAAAAAGCTGCTCAGGCCCCAGAGGAAGTCCATAATGGGATCCATATATTCCCCATCGCCGACCCAAATTAACGTGTTCCTAGAGAAGCGGTATATCTCTCCCATTTTTTGCACCCGCTCTTGCCACTCCTTCAAATCCCGCCGATTGATACAGACAGCATCGGCCCAAAGAATTCGAGGCTTGTCTTTAAGCCTGAGGCGGCAGAGTGCCTCGTCCAGAGTAGGCATGATTTTGATGTGCAAATTGGCGCATATTAGCGTCTTGGAGAAAATCGGTGGGCCCCATGTGTAGGAAATGGCCTCATACTTGAAGCTACCCAGGATGTCGTGCTTGATCTGGCAGCGAAGAGGCGCATCGATGCCATCTGCTGGTTCGAGCTCGATGACGCGGATATTGAATTCGTAGTAGCAAAGACGATGAATTGTAGCCTTTCGGCTGTCGGATAGAGTCGTCACTATCTTCTCCGGCATCGTTGCTGAGTGGTTGATAGATGTAAGGAGGTAGTGTGAGTGAAGGCATAAGGACCAGAGAAGGGAGAAGACTCTCAGTAAGCTAACGAATGTACAATGGAATCTGTTTTTCACCAGTAGATGTCGAGTTTGAATATACAGCATCTGAACTACCTCTGGTGCAGAACAGTATCCGTCGCTGAGTTTCGCGTCGATCAACTTCCCGATATTGTAAGCAATCCCTCTCTTCACGGGGGCAAACGGTCAACTAGGACGTAAGATGACTCCCGGTCGAGTTTACGCACCGACTATGTTTGATCCGCGCTGTGCAATAAATACTGGCGCAGGCTGACGTTCTCGAACCTCTTATCAGGAGAAGCCCAGAAGAAGAGAATGTAGAATGAGAAGAACGTTTCCAGGCCAGTTCCTACGGCATCTTCCATCTTTCTAAGCATGACTCCAGTTGCAGTTGCCTTAAACATCAAAAGCAAATACTTTGAGCCTGACACTGTGGTTGTGGAGGCTGAGCGCCAATATCACCTCATCTTTATTGCCAAAACACAGGGAAAATGAGACTGTGTATGCGCCACACCGCCTCCCGCACGGCAACCATCAACCATGATCGAGCGAAAGAAGTTTTTGCTGATGAGTTATTGGTGCTGCGGCTCCCCGTTGGGGCGATGTCTATGATTTGGAAGCAAGGCTATGTCACAAGCCCAAGGCAGAAGCATCATCGTGCGAACCACCGGTCTGAAGCGATTTGTTAAATGCAGATGCAGGGGGAAATATCTTCTCTGTTTTGCTCGCGTCTAAAGTTCCTCCTTATAGCATTCTTGACTCAATATCGCTCCTTTTGCCATTATCTGTTTTGCTCGCGTCTGAAGTCCCTCTTTGTAACATTCGTTGGCTCGATATCAGTCCTCTTGCCACTACTCTTTTTCCCTGTCCTAATTAATTGTACCAATTTGGAGAGTCTTCGGCTAATTCTCGCAAGCAATGACAATAGAGTTATCCAACAGCACAGAATATAATGCGAGAGTGATAAAATACGATCTCGAGGGTGCGATAGAGCTGGCGTTCGACGCAAGCATTGAAGGAGTGCCAGTTTGGCGTCTGATACCAGCTCGAACGTGCTCCTGATGTCTGGGATTCCGCATCTGGGCAAGAGTGACATTGAAGCGTTCATGGCGCTTATGGGTGAAGGAAGTCGAAGATGTGAAGATCGGAGATGAGAAGATCGAAGACGAGAAGGTCGAAGATGAACCTCCCGGAGCTTCCGATTCGGAAGACGATTCAGACGAAGAGGAGGCAGCGTCATTGGAAGAAAAGATGAACTTGATTCGCAAAGATTGCAACGAATTCGAGGAGCGCCTTTTAGACGCTGTAGTGAAGCCTGGTATGTTAATGCAAATCAATGAAGAACACCTGCGCTGACAACAGGCAGAAGATATCCACGTAACATTCTCCGACATCCACGTGGACCCAAAGACTATTCAAACTCTCCGAGCTCTTATAAGTCTATCTCCTGTCGACCCTGAGGCATTTAGCTACGGCATCCTGTCCAAAGAAAACTCCTAGGCGTGATGCTCTACGGTCCCGGGCACCGGGAAGACCCTTCTCGTCAAAGCCGTTGCCAAAGAAACCGCTCCCTGCGTGCTCCAAGTCTCCAGCGCAGATTTCATGTCGAAATGGATCGGCGAGGACGAAAAACTCGTGCGCGCCGTTTTCACGCTGGGGAGAAAACTAGATCCGTGCGTGATATTTATTGACAAAGCAGACGCCGTATTCAGGAAACGTACGTCAGATGATTTCAGAGTACCGTCGCCAGATGCTGAGTCAATTCCTCCAAGAGTGGGACGGCGTGAACAACAATAGCAAAGGTGGATTCGTTATGGTTGCGACGAACCGCCCGGGCGATCTGGATCCGGGCAACTTTAGGGAGGTTGCCGAGACGGATGCCATGTGGATCTTCCATCAGACCAGGACAGAGAGGCAATTTTGAAGATTCATCTCAAGGAGGAAACTTTGGGGGACGATGTCAATCTTGAGGAGGTCGGGAGGCAGGCGTTAGGCTTTAATGGGTCGGATTTGAAGAATTTGTGTGTTGCTGCAGCTATGGCGGCGGTATATGAAGCGCACGCGGAGATCCTTGAAGCGTGTGATGGGAAGCCTTGGATGAGTTTGAAGGCGAAACCGAATGGGAAGAAGCTGGAACCGAAGGGTCTAAACGAAGAGTACTGTGTGATCGGCATTTTCAGCAGGCATTGAGAGAGATTAGCGCTTCATTGGAAACGCCTGGGATATCAAAGATTCGGGAATTTGGCCGACTGTATGAAGAGAAGATATAGACATCAACGGACATATACTCATAACTTCAAATAATAGGAGTTTATTAGATAAGTTCTCTCATATTAATCATCTAAAACTAGGTCTTGAACCATCTCCTCCCACAACCTCGTTACCTTCCTCAGCCGTGATTGAAATCAGGCGCCCCCTTTTTTCCTCGGAGTTTCCGCCCCTTCAACGCTCATTCCTGGATCTCTAGCCTTCGGGGCTTCAGTAGAATCTTTCTCCCGGATTCTGGGCTTCACCCGTAGCCGCCTAAGTTCGGGGAATGAGCAATGAGGAGGATGCGGAGACTAGTGGAAGTGCAAGTCTTACACTAGGCGTAAAGAGTCTATTGGTACTTGACGGACACGAAAGCCTTCACTCTGTTGACTTTGAGCGATAAACTAGCCTAATGTCCAAAGCAATAATATATTTGGGCTAGATGAAGTTTGACATGTATACTACCGATCGAGTGCTTGTGCTTAACACTGGATATAATGTTAGCGTTGGGACTAAGCACAGCCATGCTGAGATTCCTTACCATCTGATAACACCCATAACTATGCCCTATTTATCCAGCCACTGATTACCCTAGCGTTTCTTGTCCAAATAGTGGTGTCAGTTGAGTAAATAATATCATCTAGTCTTAGAACGGTTGGTACTGGTTTAGGGGCAGTTCGGTTAACTTTAACAGATTATTTTTAAGGCCCGTACCAACCTTGTCAATCAGCAAGACAAAAGTGGAATTGCTGAAGCTAAAGTTTTTATTAATTTAAATTTAAATCCAATCGGTTAATTTTAACGAACGGCTTTAATTTTAACAGCTATATAGCTTTTTAATATAGTTAAATCGTTACCGTTTTTCGATAATATATAATATTAGTATTTTTATTTAATAAAGGATAACGTTTTTCGTAATAATCGTATTATTTTTAACTTTTTTAGCTTTAAATTTAACTATTTAACTTATAGGATAAAATTTTTTCGGCTTTAATATTAATATATTCGAAAAGGGATAAAGGATATATTAATCGGAAGCGCGGCAGTTTATTCGAAAAACGAGGGATATTAAAAAATATTTATAAGGTAATTTAGTTTTGTATATAAAATTAACGGTTAATATAAGGTTTTTCCAGTTTTCGAAATTTTTGCAAAAAGATTTATACCTCGTTTTTAACATAATTGTTATTTTATTAACGTAAATTTGCCCAAAAAGTTTTCCGGGCTTATCGATTATTATATGTACCCGATAGTCTGTTACCGAAATTCTAAAGGTTCCTGTTAATCCTAAATTTTCGTAAATAAGTTAAGCCGAAAACTAAACCGAGAGTAGTTAGCTGTATTGGCGTTATACGTAAACCTTATAAAAAGTGATAATGTTTTTTAAATTATATTAAAAATAAATTAACGAAGGATTTATTATTCCGAATTATAAGATTAAAAAATAAAGTTATTAAGCCGTAACTAATAAATTAAATGCGTAAAGAATTTCCGTAACGAAAAGATAAATAAAAAATAAATATAATTACTTTTAGGAAAAAACTTAGGTATAGCTTACGTTAAAGGAAGTAAATAATTTCGGTTAGGATAAAGCTTTTTAAATTTTTATGGCTAAGCCCGAAATATGAGAAAGTTATTTAAAGGTTAATAATACTTTTTATATTAAACTGTATGGTAATAATTAAGTGTTATTTAGGCTTACCCCGAAGTAAAAGCTTTCCGTTATAAAGCTTTAAAGTACGTTAAACTTTGTAAAGCCGTATTTGGGCCTTCCGTTAAAGCTAGAGGTAAGTTAATTATTAGTTTTAAGAAAAAAACCAGCGCTGTTATTTACTCCGTTTAAAAAATATTACAGGTTTTTTTTTTATAGAAATTAATTACCGGCAGGGAAGGGGATGGTTCTATTAACAAGGCCGAAACTATTTTTGCTGATAATAACGTTTCGTAGCAGATAAGCTATTACCTTTGCAAACGCCTTATTAACGATTTAGATATGTAGTAAAGGAACAAAAAATTTAAAAAATATAATGGTTTACTAATGAAAAAAGGTTTCGAATATATCGTTAAAACGTTAATTCGTAATAAAAAGTTAATTCGGAATATTAGGTTAAATATTAAAATAACTTTCGGGAATTTTAATAATATTTATACTGATTAACTTAACGATAATACGTTATTTCGCGTCGTTTAAATTTAAACGCGTAACGATCGCTTTACTATTATATTTATTAGTTTAAACGATAATTTAAAACTTTAATAACTTAAAAGTTTCGAAAATAATAAAGATTTAGGCTATAAAAACGCTATGTATAATAACGAAAAAGTTTTTTATAATAATAATAAAAATATTATTTATTTCTTAAGTATAAAAAGTAATAAAAATAATAGAAATAATACGGATATAAAGTTATAAAAATATTAAAGCTATTAAAGCTATTAAAGGTATAAAAATAATAAAAGGAAAATAACGTAAAAAAAAAATTACTTTTTTTAAAATTAATATATTTCGTTATAATATTATATATGATATTATTCTTCCTAGAGGAGATATAACCGTGAAACTAAATTAAACAAATGGATAGATTATGTTATCGGTTGCTAAGCTTTACCAAACCTTAACCTTATAGGCGTTTTACTTTAAGGTGATTTTAAACTGCTTAGTTATGCCTTTATTAACGACCATTTTTAACGGAATTCTGGACGGTTTTCGTAATCCGGAATAGCCGGATAAATTATCGTTTATAATTTTTTTTATATCGATTTAAAAGTTGAACTTCGACGTTTTTAAACCCGTTATCGTTATTTTCTAATTTTGCCAGTAATTTTTTTATAAGCCGGATATTTTTTAATATAAGTTTACGTAAAAACCGATTATTTTTGCCGTTTTAAATTAAATCGTATCCGAAAATTAAAAATAAAACCCGATTTTTTTCGGATAAGTTGTTAATATCGACGGAGGTATCGATATATTTTGTTTGGCCGATTATTTTATTTAAGTCGGGTAATTTAATTAAAACCGTTTCCGTCGAGATTTCGGAAGTACGGAATACTGGGATTTTATATTCGGACTTGGCCGGTATGTTTTGGTTATTTTGATTAATAGGGGTTTAAAAAACCCTGAAATTAATCGAAATTAAAGAAATCGTAAAACTGGCGAAAGGTTATAAAGCAGCCATTTTATACGGATTTAAGGTTTACCGCGAAAAGCTTAACATCTTTTAAGTTATTGTTTGAAATTCCCTTTGCTAAACCGTAAAAGGTATAAGGTTTATTAGGGTCGAAGCTTGTCGGCATTACGTAATAGTCGGCTTTGGGATAAGGTTTTTCGTAACTAAGGTATAATTTATCGTTACTGTAAAAACTATTAATAATTGCCGTATTCGAAAATACTAGGTAAAGTATTTATCGTATTAATTATTAGTATAATTACTTTGTATCTTTAGCTTAGCCTGGATAATACGGCTTAAACTTAACGACCTTATATATATGATATTATTTAATATAGCTTAAATTTTAAAAATATTAAATCCCTATATAAAACGAATATATTTCGGATATATAAGTTACTTAGTAATATTTAAGTTATTATAATAAATAAATTAAATAACTTTTTGCACTTCTTTTTAAAAAATTATAACCTATTAACCCTTAAATATTAAACCCTTCCTTTAACTAACTTATAACTATAACAACAACACTTTTATTTAATTACCTTCGCTTTTAATCCTTTTTAAATTTCTAATATAAATCCTACATTTTTTTTCGCAATTTTATTACGATATCTAGCAATAAATAAAATTACGCCGCTTTACCTTTTTACGTATAAAAAGTTATTCGCTTAATTTTTATTATTAATATAAACTTTTTTATTTAATTTTATAAATTCGTTAAAATCGATTTCGCCGTAATTTAATAAAAAAATTAAAAAGGCCAGCTATAACGTATATTACCTTTAACATCGTATTAATACGTATAAAAAAATCCTTTTTAAAAACCCTAAAAATACTTTTTTATCTATCGAAAACCTTTTCAATTACGTTTCGAAATTGCACATACTTTAAATTATACAGCTTTTCCGGCGTACGTAATTTTATCTTAACTTATATTTACTTTCGAAAATAATACCGTACGTTACGATATAAAATAAAAATTCGTTTATTAATAACGTATTTAACATCCCCGATTAAGTATTTATTTTTAAAAATAACGAAGTTATTACGATTAACTGCGTTATTAATTACTTTGCTATTATTCATAATATTTTCCCAGTTTATTAATACGTAAATAAACTTTTTATCGAAATTATAAACGGTTAATATATTCGTTAATAATTACCTTTTACGGTTCCCCTATATTTTTCGCAAAAAAAAACGTTATTTTCGATTTTAACCTTAAAGTAAATACTATTAAACATTTTTAATACGTCCTTAAACTATAAAAAAAACTTCCCGTTATATACGATTTTCCGGTAAAAACAATTATTAACGAATTTAATAATAACGCGTACTAATACTATAAAAACGTTTAGGACTTTATAAAATAAACGATAATTAGTGTTATTATTTCTTATAAAGTAATTTAAAACGATTCGAACGGAAAAACCTTAAATTATAATATAAAAAAAATTATTACCTTTTCGTTAACCGAAATATATAATGTTTTTAACCTTATATTTGCTAACAGCTAATTACGTAAAATATAATACGTATTTTTTTTTATTCTCGTAATTTTTCGAAAATAATTATTAAACGAAACTAACATATTAAATATATATTAAAAGCCGTTAAGTTATTAATATATACCTAGAAATAGCGTTAAATACGGAAATTAACGGCTGTTAAAGTAATAATAACGGTAATAAACTGTTTTCGTTAACGGTAATACGTTTTTTATATTACTATTATAATTATCGATTACGAAAAACGTTAAATATTATTACGAAATTACAAAGTAATAATTACGGAAATCTTAATTTAAAGCGTTATTAAGATATATAATAAAAAAACGGCTTAAAACTAAAATAAAGCTCTTAACCTAATTTATACATTATTAATTAATTATTTTAACCGTTCGGAAACTGTTAAAGTTAAAATAAAGAAAAATTAATATAATAATTAAACATTATTAATCCGAGCTTACCAAAAAAAACCAGTAATTTTTAGCAGAAAAATATAGAGATTGCTGGTATTGAACGTTACGAACGGTTTGCTAATAATGATGTTGATTCCCTACAAATATCGGATGTTGAAGTTAACCGAACTGCCCCTTACTTAGAAGAATGTCAGTAGAATAAGACATCTTTTATAAGTTATCCATCGAAATATACAAACATGGCCCCTGTGTTACTGGATGTCGTAGAGGCTGGAATAATTCACATAAACCGTGAAGGAGTCTCTCATATGAGCATAAACTCCAGTTAACAGGAGATTAGTGTCCCTCACGAGATATGTTGTAGAGGCTACCATGTTGAACCAAGGGGGTGGCCTTCAGTCAAAGAGGACAGTAGTCATGTTGCATGCTTCTTATTTTTGGTCTTGTTGACCCATACAAATAGTGTTCAGAATGAAAGCAATGCAACGTGGAAGAACCATATTCGTATGGAGCCAGCACAATCTCCCTAACTTCTTCCCTACGGCGTACGCTCCCGCCGAAGGAATGTTGATAAGCGGTTAGTTCATACTATGATGAATACTTATGTTTGACTTCCAATATAGAGTTGTTTTTAAACATGATACGGAGGTCTATTATCACTAGCCATAATTGCACTAGCTTTAATGTGACCCAGGCGTAAAAGCATTATTAATATTCCATCGGCATATTGAGACAGGTGTGTTAGTCACGTAGTTGCAGTAACCTTCAGGGAGGGGGGCTTCAAAGGAGAAAAGTTCTATACGTAGGTGGCAAACCTCCTATTCGAAAACGAGCCAAGGACACCACATTATTCCAGCCATATAATTACACTATTCTCCTTTAAACCGCCTTGCTGTACAGTCATCTTGAACAAGTTAACATAAGCTCGGAGGAGCAATGCCGGCAAGGTAGTCGGTTATGACGAGCTTGTCAAGTTCATATGAGCCAACCTTGGCGCGACCAGAGGAAGGCTACTAGGCAGCATAGAAAAAAAGTGTTGAGATCATCAATTCCCGAAATTCAAGCCAAGCAAGCCACACCAGGAATGGTGCGTCAGGGATCAGGGGTATTGATGCCCCTCAGTCAGCCAACTGCCACAATCCAAAGAGAAAAGCCCATACGGATTCTAGCCGTAAGCTTAGTTTGCATTTGCACGGGAGACTATAGCGCACCTCCCGTACCAGTCTCCTCCCTGTAATTGAATCCCAGAATAAACTAGTTCGCAATGAGGCACTTCAATATTCTGTCGCAGGACGGCTCCAATCGTCGCCTTCAGCCAGGTGCGCTAAGGAATATACAGTTAGGTAATTAACTAGTGTCTCACTAAATTAGACTGGATGACGAACGTGAGGCCTTGAATGAGAGATAGTTGCAGCATGTGTAACTTATGGACAATGCCGTCTACAAGAAAATCGTGCTAGGTAAACTGGTGAGTTCTTCATCTCGGACGGATATCAGTGACGAGATCTGTGACTATAAACTGCCAATTGGGGGCGGGAGGGAAAGTACGAATTATTACGAAGTGCTCTACCAAGTAGAGCCAGTGATCTAATCCAGCGACGAGCTAGCTTGGGTAGAAGCCTAGAGTCAAGACCCTTTGTTTGCTACATGCAGTTAAAATATGGCTAAGAACGTGGAGGATCGTACTACCTCGGTATCGTACAGGAGACGATCATGCGTCTCTTTCCCTAGATTTGCCCAGATCTTCGGACGCAGGGGTCAATCTCAAGATCTCAACACTAGTTCTCATAACAGTGATGCTTACCTAAGTCAGTATCTCGACGACCTTAACCTTTTTCGGATGGACAAGTGGAATACTACTTGTACCGTCTAATGTACGAAAAATTATTCCAGTACCTACCGTCCACAACATCACTAGCGAAATGGTTAGGATTGAAATTAACGGTTAAGGTTAAGTTAGTTAATTAGGCTTAGGTAGTTTAGGGGCGGCATTAGCCCCCTAAATCTGGTATGTATACTATGGTGTTATGGGTAAGTTTAATTACACTGCCAGGTCGCTGCGCTAAGGCGCCACAGCATCTTTCCGTATCGGGTTAGCTTATATGCCTGCATAACCTCTTTATTTTGTACAAAAAGATTAAAAAATATATATATATAAAACCTTATATTAATATATATACTTATTATATATCTTTTTAACGTTTAAAAGTTAAAAAGCTGCCAGTTTCATATATAGTTTGGCGATGTACCTTTAGCTAATCCATGTAAAAACTACACCTAATTTGGGTAGCGCAATTACTAGCGCAACCCACTGCTACCTGACAGTGTGATAAAACTTTTGCCTGATACCACAGTAAAGAGTCCGCATGGAAAAGTAGGTGTATGCAGATATATACATAGCTCCGTCAGAATAGCCACGGCGGTCAGTGGGCGCCTCCGTGTCCGACGGAGACGAATCAGATCTACAGGACCTTTCCTTGGGTGGACCACATGGGCAGTCGGGAGTCCCGGAACGGAACCCGGAATCCCTACTACATGCTGTACTTGAGTACCTACAAACACTTCATTTATAGAAAGTATTACTCTCCTCGAGAGGCTTCGCTGCACCATCTAGAGCTGGACTACCTGCGTTCATCCCGTTCAGAGTCTGAACTTTAGACCGTCGCTCCACTTAGAACCTAAGCTTGCCCATGGCAGCGCAACGGCATTCTTATGCTAGCTTAAGCGGGTCTTATTTTCTTACGAGGGCTTCGAGGCGCTGTTAAAATCTAAATGATTAGCCTAGCCATAGAGGCTAGTGTAGATCGACCCGCTACTTTGGG